>JANTPZ010003490.1:0-22689 GCA_025593235.1 Vachellia pachyceras
TATTTATATTATTAAAATATAAAATATATATTTATATTATTAAAATATATATTTATATTATTAAAAATATTATTTTCGGGATCGGGAAAAATCGGGATAGGGAAATCCCGATCCCGAATTTTATTTTTCCCGATCCCGATTTTTCCCGTCCCGAAAGCTCGGGATCGGGACGGGAAGCTCAGGATCGGGAAATGTTGAGCACCCCTAGTTTTTTGGAAGAGATAGAAAAGATGCAATGGAAGCACTTGATCCTAACATGTATAGCTTTATGGCATAGTGGTAAGCGCTTGATCCTAACATTTGGTATCAGAGCCAAGGTCATAGGTTCGATTCCCAGCAAGACAATTGTTGAGGGGGAGATTGTTGGCCAAGGAGTGACAGCAATTGTCCCATGGCGGATGCCAATTGAAGGGCCAAGTTATAGTCGAACTATAGCGCTTAGACGTATGCTCTACTGTGGGTTAAGAAAATAAAATTGCGCCCTTACTAACAGTTATAGTTTTTGACCAAATGGTAAGCGCTTGATCCTAACAAACTAACTGTATTATATCTTCCTCCTCTCATTTGCTTGTTTACATGGGCCAAATGAGGATGGAGGTTCAAAGTGAAAAGTATGTTGTATTTCAAGAGAAATTAATCACTACGGCTTTTGGGATAAGAGTTAAAGTATATGGAAAAAGGTTCCACATTCCATGTGAGATTATGGGAATTTGCCCAAGAAGTCTAATCCAGAAAGTCTTTCGAGAAACATTTTTAAATAAAAATAAAGGAAGGTTATTTTATAAAAAATAGCAACCAATTGAAAAATGAATTTTCAAAATTAAATTTATTAAAATCTCTTCCTAAAAAATATTGACCAAGTGACATGAATTTCTATCCTCAAATTATGCGGGATTTAATTCATCTAAAGGTTATGTAGGCTCTAAGCTCTCATCATAGATCAAGTTCAATTCTATAAATATACAATTTTCCCCTATTCATTGTAGATAAACAATTTACTCTTTTATTTATATTTTTATTCATTTTATTTTTTGGTAATTATAATATTTTAAAAGGTCATATTATTTTTAATAGTCAACCTAGGGTAACTGTTCTCGTGAACAGGTGTTGTGGGATGCCTAACACCTGCCCCACGCACAACCAATTCCCAAATCCTATCTAGTTTTTGTTGATCACTTTATCTGAGTTTCCAAAATCCTTTCAAAATTTTGGTGATGGTTCCTTTGTTTTCACTTCCCTCATGAGGAGACTGAAATTCGGACGTTACTGTTTGGTAACTCCACTAGGTACATTTTGGAGAGTCAAGCCCATTAAAGTTTATTATTTAAAATAATTTGGCCTTATTTATATTTTAATTACCCTTTTTTCCTTTCTTTATTTGTATATATAGTCTTTTTTTTAATTATTTTATTTGATTTATTATTGTTTTAATTTAGTACCAGGTTGGGTAGAACCTAGGTCAACAGGCTTGTATAATCTCCACACACACACTAAGCACCTACACTATTCTCCTCACATACATGTTGGGCCCTATACCAAGGTCCAAGAGTACCTTAGGTGAGTGGGCTTTTCTATTTGCATGAAACAAATCCATCCAACAATTCATCTATCTCGTTGATTTTTAATGTACCCTCCACATCTGCTCCTGCCATCTGATAATTACTAATCTATCCATTGCTAATTAACACCAACCTTGAGTAATTCATTTTGGCGAAAGTTCAATGGTTTTTTTTTTCTTTTTAGGACGCACCTATAAAGAATACCATGGTCTGAGCAAGCTTTGAAAAAGCAAGATTCTACACTTTGTCGTCCATGAAAAAGCAAGTTATTGATGGAATAACACTAACTTGTCAATGTGGTATCCTTACTTGTCAAAGTCAATTGTCAGTGGAGAAATACTCACTTGTCAATGTTCACACCATTGCTTGTTAATTACTACATCCTAATTTGTTAATTACAGCACCTTCACTTTGAGAATGCTTGCACCCTGAAATGTTGTTGTTAATGTAAAATTAATGTTAGTATATATACTATATTTTGGTTATATTGTGATATAGGTTGTTAATGAAAGGGCTTAACTTGTCAATGCTCACACCATCATTTGTCAATGCTAGCATACACCTTGGCGTTAGCGACATATTGGTTATAAATCCAACCTTTATGGTTATTGAGGGGTTTTGAAATTGGTGTATGTTGTACATCCAACCTTTATGAGACGACATTATTTTTCTCCACAATATTGTTGTGATGGAAACTTACTCTCATGCTAGGGTATGTTGTACACAATTCCAGATTTTGAACAAGGGGAATTGTTTTGTTTCATGGATTATTAAGGGTACAATGGTAATTGCACAAATACAATCTCTTTCAATGGAGTCTCTTGGGACTTTTCAACAAGTGAACCTTTTCCTTTGACTTTTTTTTTTTCATTATTTCTTTTTTTCCCTCCTTGGGCCCAAATGCGATCCCGCCCACCCAAAAACGAACTGAATGCCATAGTGATTTAGGTTCAACACGTTACTACTCGTATGCGTTTTCCAGGTTAAAATGCCAGGTTTGAATGAGATTCACAAATTAAAAGCTGGATCAAATTAAAAGCGTGGGATTTACAAATTGGATCATATTAGAAGCCACGGGATATGCTGGGGGTATTTGGCTTCTGTGGAATTTGAAGGATTTAATTATTCCTATTTATCTTCTTCCACCCAAGCTTTACATGTCAGAGTTAAGAGCATAAATCACTCCCAAGAGTTAATTCTCTCTTGTATCTATGTTGAGCCTTGCTTCAACCTTCGCCAGTCTCTTTGGAAGGAAATTGTGGAGTTCGGTGCACCTTAACTGAACCGTGGGTTGTTACGGGTAATTTTAATGTCCATTTGTCTTACAATGATAAGAAGGGGGAGCGCCTCTGAATGCTAGATCTATGGAGCAATTTGGCAACTGTGTTCATCAAACTCAATTAATTGGGATTGATGTGGTGGATGATTGGTTCACATGGGAAAGAGGCCTCATAATGGAGCGAATTGACTGGGCTTTCAGTAATTCTGAGTGGAATAGGCTCTATCCGATGTCCAAGGTTCACCATCTCAATAAATTTGGTTCGGATCATCAGCCTATCCTCTTACATAACTCCCCGCTGAGGCACAACAGACATACTAGTCCTCCTTTCCGTTGTCAACCCGCATGGTTTTTAGAAGAGGATTTTTAAGATATTATTGAGCAATGTTGGAGCAAGGAAAGTTGGAAGGAGAAAGTCTCGGTTTTGCTAAGGAAGAAGGATAGTGGAAAGGGAAGAAAATTGGAAACTTGATAGCCAAGAAAAAAAAGCTTATGCAGAGAAAGATGGGGTAGAAAGAAGTAGAAGGAGAAGGGATAATCAACATTTGGTTCAAACTGAACGGGATTTATGAAAGGAATATAACAAGGTTCTTGCCCAGGAGGAGCTTCTATGGTATTAGAAGTCTCAATGTAACTGGCTCAAGTGGGGGGGAACAGAAATAGTAAATACTTCCAGACTGCTGCCATCATTAAGAGACTCAGAAATAGAACACATCTCACCATAATCCCTAAATAGGAGAAACCCAAAACTCTAATGCTACGTTTGGTACATGGGAACTAACCTTGGGGAAGTGGAACTAGAATCAATGCTTTGGGCTATTTGGTACCATGGAACTCATTTCTCCATGGAAGTCACTTCCATAAAAAATGATGGAAGTGGGTTCCATCAGCACCCCTTAGGAACTGAGTTCCAGTTCCTGAGAATTGCTATTTGACCATTGTACCCTTCAGTATTCAACCAAGCACAGTAGGCCTCTGCCCCTTCTCTGGAACTTCCATCCCCTTCGTCGTCTCAACCTCTGACGATTGCATAAATGCTCGAGAGAGGTGGCACTCCTTAATCAATCCTCTATTATGGGAAGAATTCTCATCACTTCAAGGAATTGATTGGGTACGGTGGAACCTCAAGAAGGAAGCTAGCAGGGAATTTACTCAGAAGCTGAGATGGAGAATTTTATTTGGCTACGTTTGCTGGGATATATGGAAGGACAGATGCAAGAGGATCTTTGGAGAAGAGAATGATGCTGATTGCGACAATGCACTTGCGACCTTCTTTCAGGCTTGCTGGGACAAATCCCTTTTGTTACGATGCAAATTTTATGCAGGTCAACGAGTCAAACTACAGGAGGATGTCTATGGAATGCGGGAGGCCGTTAGACTCGATGTTGATAGTTTTGTTCTTAACTCAAGGCGAAGTGGCTGTGGTGGAGTCATCCGAGGAGGAGATGGTCAATGGTAAGGCGATTTTAACTACAAACTTACCCTGGTCCCCCCCTGTGATAGCGGAAGTTATTGCGGTCATCCATGGGCTTCAGTTATGCTGGAATCGTGGGCATAACCAGATCATAGTTAGCACTGGTTACATTGAGGCTATTAACTTTGTATCTCGGGGTTGCAACAGTAATCACCCCTTCAAGGATGTTGTTGACGAAGCTCGATTGATTCTCTCTCGGGATTGGAACGTTGCAGTGCAACATGTTTCGAGGGAGGAAAACACTCTAGCTGATAGGTTGGCCAAAATGGCCTACAGTTTGAGGGGTAATTTTTTTTTTATGATCATCCCCCATGTGACTTACAGGAAAGATTGGGGGAAGACGACCATTTGACACCCCAAACCCGTGTGTAATGTGTTGAAACTATGTTAATGTTATCCATTTCTATATTCCAAAAAAATGCCATGTTTGAGGGCCAAATCGCATAGTGAAGCCTGAAGGGCTTGTTTGGGTCAACGATACGATGGAATAGCTATTAAGCCGAAAATACCCTTACCGTGGAAGCTAGATTGAGCTTCATAGAAAGGGGGTAAATACAAAAAAAAATACTCAAGAAATTATATAAAAAGTGCATTCATCATGCTCTTGGAGGTAGAAAACTATTCAAACATTTAAAATGGGAGAAAAATATTAATATTATTTATTAAATATTATCTAACCTTGTTACATATGTACATGCAAAAATATTGTAGACCCACCATAAGTAGTGGGGTTATGTTATATTTTATGGTTATGTCATTTATACTCCCATTTTAAACATTTATGGGCATTTTTACATCTGAAAAAACATATGGTGGTGAGAGAAGGGAAGGGGACAAAAAGAACGAAGAAAGAGAACTTGGCTTAGAGAAAAGTGTGTCCCTCTTGCTAGAATGAAAAATGATTGATTTTTCTAACTTGAAGTTTACAAAGTTCACTTCAAACATGAATTAAGGAAATGCTATTAAATATATGATATTAATATCACTTTTTAGTATTATTTTTTATTAAAAATCATCTGTTGAAAATATTAGAGAAAATTAGTCTCTTTTTTGTGATAAGAGAAAATTGGTCTTTTAATCTCTATAGTTTTGACCAATTGTAACTCAATTCTTAAATTTTGACTAGGTGCAACTCAGTTTCTATAATTTTAACTCGATTGTAAATCAATTCTTAAAATTTAACTCTTTACAACACAGTTCTTATAGTTTTAACCATTTTATTTTGTTTCAATATTTTAGAAAATAAAGTCATATATATATATATTAAAAGGTCAAAGATTAAATTGTAAAATAGTTAAAATTATAAGGACTGAGTTACAATGAGTCAAAATGTACAGACTAATTTGCAACTGAGCCAAAACTATAGAGACTAAGTGTACCGAGTCAAAGTTCAGAGATTGAGTTACAACTTGATTAAATTCTAAGGACCCAAACATTGATTTTCCCAAAATTTAAAATCTAAATTATTAGAACTATATTTAGACCGTGCAAATCTTACATCAAGAATAAAAGGCTAATCCTCATGGATGATAAGATTACTACATCACTGTCCAAGTATTAAACAAAATACATACATACATATATACATACATATCGTTTTTCATTCAAAAGGACAAACTTTGATAGTTTGATATTATAAGTAGGATTAATTCCATGCCCTACTACTTAAAGAAAAATATTCATAGCACTAGGTTATATGTAATTTACTAGATAAACACACACTAAATGCAGAAGAATAATATCTATGGGCAAAGAACCAGACGAAACGCAGACGGAAGGCAGACGCGAGGGAAGACAAGAGCTGAACATGAGTTTCTTCCCCAACGGCGGCAGTATTTGCTATGCTACTGGTTAAGGATGGTGGTCGGGGGTTGCTGCTTGTTGGGGGGATGGGAAGAATTTTTCTTGGAGAAGAAAAGAAATTTTTGTTGTTGTAGAGGATATATTAGTCTTTTCACATTATAAATATTAAATTAAAATAATACCCTACTTCTTTCAGCATACCAAACATACTTTTAATCTCAATTCAACTTCCAGTTCCACTTCCAATTCCATCAAAATCAGTTCCGTGTACCAAACGGGGCATAAGGGATTTCAGGCCCATCTCTCTTTGCAATGACGCTACAAGATCATTTCCAAAATTATCACCCACCACTTGCAAGGCATCATGGGTAAGTTAGTGGGAAACACCAGTGTAGCTTTATTGCGGGTAGACAGAGCAGCGATAATATCATTATTTCCTAGGAAGTAATTCATTCTATGAACACTAAGAAGGGCAGCAAAGGTTGGATGGCGGTCAAGGTGGACTTGGAGAAGGCCTATGATAGATTAGAGTGGAGTTTCATTGATGATACTCTCAGAGCTATTAGTATTGAGGAGAGTCTTCATATAGCCATAATGACTTGCATCAGTAGTTCCTCTTTCTAGGTCCTTTGGAACAGGGAAGCCACGGACGCGTTCACAGCTTCAAAGGGTATCTGCCAAGGGGACCCTATATCCACTTACATTTTTACCTCATGCATGGAGTGCCTGAGCCACATCATTACAGATTCTATTGATGAGGGTGTTGGAAATTGTGCCCTAGGGGCCAATCATTGTACTTCACACATTATTTATTTTAATGTATTTTCTCCATTTAATTATCATACTTTTGCATGTTTATTATGATAATTGCATCCACGGGCAAATTATGAATATTGTCCTAAATCTCCCTAGTCGGTTATCTATGCGGGAACAAAGATAAAGTAAGACCAGTATGACTTTGATAAGGTATGGGATACGAGTCAAAGTCATAAGCACTTGTAAGAGTACAAGGTGCTGGACTGACCCGCTATGAGAAAGCTGCATGGATTAAGTCATTAGCTTATCTTATATGTAATCACATCACAATGCCCTTTGACCTGAGATCATCATAGATTCCTGCATGAAAGTCACTAAGCTTTGATCTAATCAAAAGTCACTTTTGACCTGGTGATGATAAAGGCTATAATCGGGCTTAAGGGTTTCCATGTGAAGGAATGTGAGTGATCAAGATGGGATTTGTCCCTCACATTAGTTGAGAGATATTACTAGGCCCCTCGATGAGTGAGTCTGAGAAATGTATGGCCATACTGTAACGAAAAAGAGTTTTCGTTTCTTTGATCAGACAACTCAAGGATCGAGAAAGTATTGGTCGGGAATAGGAGGATGACGTCATCCATGCCTCATCCTTGACCGAGATATCGCGTGACAAAAGGGACGTGATGTGGTTGTATAAAAGGTTGCGTCGTATTAACGATCCCCATATGATTTGGGTAGTCGTAATGCCTTACTAGAGATCGTTTGCGACTTGTGGGCTTGTGGTGAGATTAGCCCACTGCCAACTTTATATGGGTCTACAGGGTCGCACGTAAGAACAACCCAACATGAGCTTTTATTTCTAGGGTTTATTCAAATTATATATATATGTATATATGTGTTAAAATTCAAAATTACACAATATTATGTAAATAATATTTGTGTGTGTTAGTTTGATATTTAATTTATTTGATAAATTAAATAACTAGCATTAATCTAATTTATAAAGATAAATTAAATTTGTTGGCTCATTATTTGGATTAATTAAATGGATATGATTTGATCAGATCAATTTAGAGCTTGTTTGGATGCGAGGTTGAAAATAGCTTTTACAGATTCCGAGGTAAAACCTAGGTTTTGAAAAGTGATTTATGTTTGGGAAGTTATGGGCCTGTTTAGTAACCATGGGCTTATTTTCATAAGCACGTTTAACAGTGCTTTTCCGCAAAACGAGACAATCTCCTCCACATATTTGTCTCGGCTTATGTGAATAAGCACTTATAAGTAGCTTATGGCAATTTGCCAAACGGGCCCATTAGCTTTTACGGATTTCGAGGCAAAAAAATGGGAAGGAAAGAGGAAAGCAGGAAAGAGAAAGAAAGAAAAAGTAGGAAAGAGGAAAAAGTAGGAAAGAGAAAACCTAGGTTTCAAAACATAGGTTTCAAACTTAGGTTTTGTAACCAAAATAGCTTTTTGGTAAAAAAATTTTAATTGGATAAAACCTCGGTTTTGAGGTCAAACCTAGGTTTTATATTGGGTTGCCAAACAAGCTCTTAATCCAAATTAAGATTGCAAAATTCAAATTTCACATTTTGAATTTTAGATTTCGAATTTCAAGATTAGATCTTGAATATCATTTCAAATTTCGAATTTCAAGATTAATCAAGATTAGATCTTGAATATCTTTCGAAATTCAAATTTCAAGATTAGATCTTGAATATCATTTCAAATTTCGAATTTCAAGATTAATCAAGATTGGATCTTGAATATCTTTTGAAGTGCAAATTTCAAGATTAGATCTTGAATATCTTTTGAAATTCAAATTTCAAGATTGGATCTTGAATATCATTTCAAATTCAAATTTAAAGATTAAAAATGATTAATCTTGAATATCTTTTTGAAATTCAAATTCGGGCTTTTCAAGATTAATAAAAGATTAATCTTGGATTATGATGCACTCCATGAGCTATATAAATATGAGTGCTCGTGAACAGAATAGGCATCACATTCTGAATTTGAATTCGCTCTTGAGCCACGAAACCCTAGAGAGAGAGAGAGAGGGAAACAAAGTGGCGCTAGCACGCTGCTATTATTGGAGGTTGTTCACGTGGATACCAGTAGAGGGAGGCAATCGAAAGAATGTCGGTTCCTCGTGATCGGAAGCAAGAGCGTGGAAGGTTGTGGAATCTGAAGAGATCCAGATGCAAAGGAAGGGACGATCTCGAAACGCAAAAGGTACACCTTCATCTCCTCGATTTAAATGCCTTTGACAGATCCGTATTTGGAATTAGAAAATTTTAAATTCCACTGCATATACGTCCTAATCCCAACAGTGGGGGAGTGGAAACCAATCAGGCTTAGTGTAGGGGGCCTGCTCTAACCCACTTGTTCTTTGCGGATGACCTCATTCTATTCGGTGAAGCAACTGAGACTCAAGTGGATGCGATAATAAGATATATTTCTCTGTTTTGCGAAGCTTTGTGACATAGAATGAATAAGATAAAGACTAAAGTTTGCTTCTTGAAAAACATTCACTTATCCAGAGGCTATAGTTTAAGTCAGGAGATGGGTGTGGGCTTAATAGGAGACTTGAGTATATATCTTGGCATACTTCTTTTACACAAGAGAGCATCGTCAGTCACGTTTGCGCCAATTTTGGAAAGGGCTCAGAAGAAGCTATCGGGTTGGAAAAGAAGTCACCTCAGCATTGCTGGACATGCCACCCTCATCAAGTCAGTATTAGCTGCTCTTCCGTCCTACTATATGCATACAATGCTTCTCCCAAAGGGTCTTATTTGAACCCTTGAAAAGCAGGCTAGAGATTTCTTATGGGGAGATAGTACTGAGAATAGGAAAATCCATCTTTTGTCCTAGTAGATTATCAACAAAGAAGGAGAATGGTGGCCTGGGAATACGAGATCTGAGGAGACAGAACGAAGCTTTTATTATGAAGTTATGTTGGAATCTATCAACAAACAACGAAGCTCTGTAGGCTCAAGTCATCAAGGGAAAATATAAATGTGGGAATGATCTGATGGTCAAAGTCCATAGGAAGAAGTACTCTTCCCATACCTGGGGGGCATATGCACTTTGTGGAAGAAATTTCGAAAGGGAGTATGAGCGAAGATTGGTAATGGGGCAAGTACTTCTTTCTGGTTTGACAATTGGGCAGGTCTGAACACCCCGCTCATTGATCTAATCCCTGAGATTGAAGATCTAGTTGACAAGGAAGTTAAGGTGCGAGATTACACCACTGTTTGTGGTGAATGGGACAGAAGCAAATTAATATATGGTTTCATCCCCATGTAGTAGATCAGATTATGAGTATGCATCCACCTCGTGAGGAGAGAGGAGATGATAAATATTTTTGGAAGCACTCATCTGATGGTTGTTTTTTTGTTAGATCTGCCTACCAATTTATTTTTACTAGCACTCATCAACAGAGAGATGCTATCTAGAAAGAGTTATGGAAGTGGCAAGTTCCGGAGAAGATCAAAGTGTTTATATGGATTTTTGCACATGAGAAGCCTCATACAACTCAACTTAGGTGGAGGCGAGGCATTGATGAGTCCGCACGTTGCCCGTTCAATTGTGGAGGAGAGGAAGGCCCTTTGCACTTATTGCGGGATTGCATAAATGCTCGAGAGAGGTGGCACTCCTTGATCAATCCTCTATTATAGGAAGAATTCTCATCACTTCAAGGAATTGATTGGGTACGATGGAACCTCAAGAATTTGATATCGTCCATCTAATATATAAAAAGAAACTTAAGATATTTGATATTGTTCTCATTGAATGAGATCTCAATTACAGTAACGGTTTCATTAGAAATCTTGACATGAAACAGAATTGTTATAGTGAATGTTCCTTTTCGAAAGGCGGAATCAAAATATAGTGTTGAATGAGCAGGTATAATTATTGAAGTTCTGTGATGACAAACTCAATGGAGTCAGCTATTTATTAAGAGTGGAATGTAATATTTTTGGATTAGTAAGCTATTTTACCATAATTAAAGGAGTTAGTGACACTTAAGCAAAATTAATGGTATTAATATCAAGTTTAAGTTCTTTTAAAGCTATTGGAACTAATAGTTTTAGACAGAGTAAATTTGTGCAATCAAAACTACATACTTATAAATTTTAGGGACCAAAATCTAAATTAACATAAATTATAGGGATTAAAAGTATATTTAACCAATTCATGTAAGCATTGACAATTTCCTATTATCAAGCCACGTTAGCAAAAATAAAGACATCAGCGACATGTAAGCAATTTTAACGGCGTTACCTTCTGATTGAGGTTTTTTTTTTAAAAAACTATATAGACTAATGTTTTAGGAACTAAAAATATAACTTTGAAATTACATGGATCAAAACCTAAATTGAGGAAAACTACAATGACCAAAACTTAGTTTAACCATTTGCTTTTCTTTTTCAATTTTTTGTGAATAATGTGGATTGGCATGCGATTTTTTCCATATGCACCATTTGGTTAGGGTTAACTTGAAAGCTATTGACCTGAAAGTGATATTCTTTTGGGATTTGATATTTTTCCCCGAACCGAATGGAATCAATATATATATTGTATTACCATCATCTTTCATAAGAGTCAATTGATTTTTTGGAAGATTAAAAATATTTAAATCAATTACTTAATTAAAATATATATTCTAAACTACTTAAATATAACACTAGATTATATAGTCATTTACAAGTAAGACAAATTAATTTGAATAAAAATAATAAATATATTACTTATTTGAATTACTTAATCTCTCCAAAAAAATTAATTGACTCTTATATTAAGAACCGAATATCGTATATTACTAGCTCCAATACTTAATGCTATATGATTAATTTGGATTGATTAAAAACTAGTTGAATTAATTATTTATAATAACTAGGAGTTGTTTTAAAAAAACCAATTTTATGAAAACATTATACATTTAAAAGATAGAATCAATTAGGATATTATATTTATGATCAAATACAATATATAACTAACTCTTATATCAAATATTATTGTTTTATATATTTCAATATATACCAATGACGGCACGCATCTAAGATGTAACCATGTCATTAAATGGAAATTGTGTGATTTTAATCGCTTCTAACCAGTGGCGGAGTCAGGACCTTCTAGCAATATGGCAATTTTTTATTTTTAAGCAAATGACAATAAACTTGCTAATATAGATAATTTGAATGGGTTCAAATCTTAAAAATAAATAGATGCATAATAAAAATTTAATTGTTATTTATATAAATATCAAAAAATTGAGTGGATCATTTGCCCACCCTCAACCAAACTTGGCTCCGCCACTGCTTAATTTGAATATTGGTAGAACTGTAACCATCAATGTGTTTTTTAGTCATTATGAGACACTTTTCAAAGTATTAATTTAATGATCATTATATCCTAAAAAATTTAGCTAAAAGATGAGATATAAATATCAATTCAAATAGTTAGAAAATATGAGAATCATATATATATATATATAAGTAACCATCTAAATCGATGTGTATATGTGATCTTTAAGGTAAACATTTTAGGAAAATATAAAATCGGACTTTAATTAGGTGCTATAAGTATAACTTGTCAATCCCCGTGGGATTCTGAGTATGACGAGAGGGGTAAAACGGGAAACTGCCAACAAACGTTGATTCTAGTTAAAAGAATTTTCCGTCAAGTGCATTGAAAATTCTGCAGAATATAAAGAGATTTTGATAATTTAAATATGAGTTTAAGCCCATACCAACGTAGTAAATGCCTTTAAGAAAGCAACCCTTATTTAGACTTGACAGTGTTTAGATTTCGCCCAATCAGATACACATATCCAAAAAAAATTATTTTAAATATATGCAGAATTTAAAAATAAAAATAGAATTTTGAATATCGCTCTTTAAAAAAAATAAATGTATCATTTAAAAATAAAAGTATAAATATTTTATCCAAATCTACCGTATTTAATTTAAATAGTCCAAATTTTATTATACTAAAGAGTGTCATGTGCTTAGTAAACAAGTGTATCATGACCATTAAGTACTTGGTTTAAGTGATAAGTGGTTGTATCAACTTAATTAGAGGTCTCAAATTCAAGCACTAGAAACGTAAATAGTGTTAAATACTTGGTGAAAGAGCTTTGCAACCCTTATGGTCCTCCTCGACTTGATCTGGATTAGTTTGAAACCTCGACAAATGTTCCTAATTTAAAAAAAAAAGGTAGATTCAGATTACCAAATGCTTCGCCCACATATATTCAAACGTGTATGGAATAAGCTGAAAAAAAATTTGGAAAATATATCTACCAAGTAATTTTCTAATTCAATTAAAGTAGAGGAGCAGTTTCGTCTCTATGATTAAAATTAATTACATTTCTTCTCTTCTTCACATATATTCAAACGCATCATTTTTTTTTCAATACCTACTTGTATTCCCTTCTCATCTCATATATTTTTCTACCATCCATATTTTTTTATAAGGTAATCTTATTCAAAGTACTTTTGGGAACTAAATATAAGTATACTTTGAAGTAGAATTCAAACATTATTATATCTTACCTGTTGGTATCTTCATCTCTTCTTTTGTTAAGCACAAATATCTTCTTATTTGAAGCTAATCTTATTTGGGGTACTGTGAAGTGCTAAATATGAACACTTATATCAACAAAATTGGTTAAAGTATACTTTTAATCTTTTATATTCCCATCAAGTTTCACTTTAGTCCTTTAAGTTTAAAAAGTGTACTTTCAATCCTTCAAACTTAACGTCGTTAATTTCTCTTAACGAAAATTGCTGACTCATCAAACTTAATGCTGTTATTTTAAATCTTTTTTTATTTTACACAATTTAAAATATCAAATTTATTATATTATTAAATTAAAATTAAAATATGAGTATGCTTTGTCAATGTTTTATTGCACAGTCATCAATTAAATTTGATGAGTCAGTAATTTCCTTTAGGAGAAACTAACGGCGTTAAGTTTAAAGGACTGAAAGTGCATTTTTTAAATTTAAAGGACTAAAATGAAACCTGACACAAATATAAAGGACTAAAAGTATTCTTTAGCCACAAGAATTTGAACATTTGTTTGTCATATCATGAGGGATTGACCATTTCAATTAGACTCAACACATTGTTTTCTCATATCTATTATTTGTTTTTCTGCATAAAAGTTTAACTGAGTTGAGTGTCGATGGCTCATCAGGGTTATGACATATCCTGAGGCCCAAACAACCTTTGTAGAAGTATTTACTGATCTCCCACCGATAAGATCCCTATACTGATAGCTAGATTTGAGTTTATAAAATTAAGATATGAGTCAATTTCTTAACAATTAGATCAATTTTTGTTGGGTACTTGTCTCTATTATTGTTGAGCGCATCAGCATCTCTATTTTTTTTTTTGATAATGAAAGAGAGCTCAAAGGCTCAGAATGAAAATTACACTAAGGGAATTAATCCCAATATTGTCCTATAAACACAAGGTTTGCATATGAGACGAACACGAACTATAAACGTTATTGGCCGTTAT
This sequence comes from Vachellia pachyceras, assembly GCA_025593235.1. Classification (NCBI taxonomy): domain Eukaryota; kingdom Viridiplantae; phylum Streptophyta; class Magnoliopsida; order Fabales; family Fabaceae; genus Vachellia; species Vachellia pachyceras. The sequence continues at coordinate 14,402 of JANTPZ010003490.1, forward strand.
ACCCTCTTTAGCAAGAGCATCCGCTAGGATATTTTGTTCTCTTGGAACAAATTTTATAACTAAGTTCCATTCCTTGCTCATAAATTCCTTAATTCCAGCACAAAGCAGGTCGCCACCAGAAATAGATCCTTCTGCATTAATCATATCTACCACTTCTTTTGCATCTGATTCAATAACCACCTTTGTGAAACCTAGCTCATGAGCTATCTGCATCCCTTTATATATTGCCCATTCTTCGGCCACATGTACTTCACAGCGCCCCAAAGGTTTTGTAAATCCCAAAATCCATGTTCCCATGTAATCTCTCAAAATACCTCCACACCCTGCATTGTAAGAAGTCTGAGATAGTGCTCCATCTACGTTAACCTTTATCCATCCATACTCTGGTGGCGTCCAAGAAGTTGTCCCATGGTCGTCCAAATCTGCTGTTAGCTGCAGAATATCAGTGCTCTGGACATAGTGCTTCCAAGAGGCAAGTATATTACTAAATGGCCTATCAGGTTTCCAAAAATTGCTGTCAAAGGTGGCTTTATTCCTCCAATTCCATAATTGCCAGCAGGCCACCCCCCAAAACTGATCCCAATAGGATATCCTTGCAACACCTAAATTCCTCTTTAAATTAATAAGTAACCAGTCATGTAATGAACAGGAGAAGAACAAGGGTAGATATATTGGATGAAATGATTTCACCCACAATTCCTTTGCATACTCACAATCGCTTAGTACATGTAGCACATCTTCCACCTCAGTATGACAGTGTTGACACGTTGGTGACTTCTTTGACCATTTATGTCTCCAGGCATTAGTTTGCAATCTGTTATGGCAAGTTTTCCATAAAAAGATCTTTATCTTCTCAGCTCCCTTCCATTTCCTATAAGTCTAAAAACTGAACTGTGCGGATTTGGGGGAGTCCTTATCATATTGAGATATGCACTTTTCACCGAAAAATTACCATTGGCTAAAAAGCTCCAGCTTAACCTATCTTCACTAGCACCAGGTGTAGGAGGGATGAAGGTAGTGAGCTTGAATAAAATTTCATTGTCAACCAAACCATTTAAACGTTGGAGATCCCATTCCCCATTAACAATCCAATCTACCACCTTTGATTCTTCCCCTCTTGCTAAAAGAGGTCTTGAGCAGAAGTCTGAAATTTTTTTTCCTGGAATTAACCATTTATCAGTAGAGAAATTAACCATGAGACCATTCTTCACTTGCCATTTACTTCCTCTATCCACAATATGCTGTTGATCACAAATAAATCGCCATAGTGGAGAGTCTCCTTGCTGTATATTGAACAGAGAATGCTCGCTCCTGGTCATGTACTTCTTGAACAACACATCCGACCATAGGCCCTGGTCCCCCATAAGCAGTTGCCATGCTAGTTTAGCACCAAAGGCACAATTTATTATCTGCATCCTCCTTAATCCCAAACCTCCAGTGTTCTTAGGCTGAGTGACAGTTTCCCAGCTAATGGGATGCACACCTCTTCCATTTTGTGAACCCCATATAAAGGTCCTTTGCAGCCTTTCAATTTCATTACATATAACCGTTGGAATTCTTGCTACTTGCATAGGGTAAATTGGACAAGAGCTAAGAACTGATTTTGCCAATGTAATTCTTCCTACTGTGGATAAGCTATTCGCCTTCCAAGCAGACAACTTGCTTCTGATCCTTTCAACAATAAACTGAAAATTTTCAACTGGTTTCCTTTTCGTGGTCAGAGGAAAACCAAGATACTTTCCTATCTCAGCTGAACCCCTTATTCCTGACATTGTTTCTATCTTCTTTCTCATACTGGTAGAGACCTTCTTGGAGAAAAAAATTGAAGATTTCTCCTTGTTTACCTTTGCCCCTGAGCATCTACAAAAATCATGAAGGCATTTCATCATAGTTGAAACTTGCTGATCCGTGGCTTCTCCAAATAACAAAATGTCATCAGCAAACATAAGGTGGGATATGCTTGGTCTTTCTTTAGTTAACCAGATTGGTTTCCAGATCTTTGCTTCTACTGCCTCTGTGATTATGTGTGACAGCTTTTCCATCTACAGGATAAATAAAAATGGGGAAATAGGGTCCCCTTGCCTCAGTCCTCTTCTTGGCTTGAAAAAAAGAGTTTGCTCTCCGTTCCATAGCACATTATGTAGTAGAGGTAATACAATTCATTAATATATCAATGACATCTTCCTGCATACCTACCTCTTTGAGCACCTTCTTCATGAAAGGCCAATTCACTCTATCATAAGCTTTTTCAAGATCAATTTTCATAGCAATAAATCCCTTTTTTCCTCCTTTTTTTGTCATAGTATGAAGCACCTCTTGACCAATAATAATGTTATCCTGAACATGTCTACATGGAACAAAACCAGCTTGGAATGGGGAAATCAGTTCATTTAATAATGGCTTCATTCTTCTTGCTAAAATTTTTGTTATGCATTTATAATGCACTGAGCACAAGGATATAGGATGGAAGTGTTCCACTTTTTGTGGGTTTTCTCTGTTAGGGATAAGGCTAATTAAAGTTTTGTTGGCTTCACCCAAATCCTTTCCTCCCTCAAAGGCTTGTTTCACAAACTTACAAACTGAAGCACCAACAACTTTCCAATTCTTTTGGAAAAATATTGGAGGGAAACCATCATAGCCTGGTGCTTTATATGGGCCCATGGCAAATATTGCATCCTTTATTTCTTCATTACTTGGTATCATTCCCAACTGTTTTAACCTCAGCTTATCAATGCTAGGAAATTTTGCAGCTGTACTGGGTGGAATTGCATCTCCTTCCTCAACCTGAAACAGATTTTGAAAGTAATCTGTTATCATTTTCTTAATTTCCTCTTCCTTCTCTATCCACACTCCATTGCTATCCTTCATAGTCTTAATAGTATTCCTTCTCCTTCTAGCATTTGTTTTCAGGTGATAATACTTTGTATTCCTATCCCCTTGATTAACCCAGTCAGCCCGAGATTTTTGGAACCACTTAATTTCTTCCAGCTTAAGGACTTCATCCAATTCTCTTTGTAAATCAACCTCCAAATTGTGTAGGAACTTTGAGTAAGGATAGGCCATAGATTTTTGAATACTATTTAAACGAGCCAGTAAATTAGCTTTCCTTCTTTCCACGAAGCCAAATACATCTCTATTCCAGTGTGGAATCACTGATGTGAACTCCTTCATATTCTTCTCCAGCTCATCATCATGTGTCCAATTAGCAGCTAGAAAGGAATTAAAGTTTTTGTGGGTTAACCACATTGCTTCAAATTTGAAGGGCCTTTTCCTATGTCTGTTTGTCTCGTCTAAATCCAAAGACGAAAGGAAGGGGTTGTGATCCGAGAAGCTGGTGCGAGGGAGAACTTTGAGGTAACAATTAGGCAAGGAAGCTAACAGCTTATTGTTGACCAGTGCTCTGTCCAATCTCTCGTATAGCCTTGAAAATCCTGCTAGCTGAGGGCCACGCCAAGTGTACTTTGGACCTATGGCTCATATATCTGACAATCTGCAAGCCATCATTTTTTCATTGAAGAATTTCATGCGTGATGGTCTTCCATTTACACCTCCTACCCGCTCATTTAAACTAATGATATCATTGAAATCACCACATACCACCCATAGGGTTGATATGTTTCCAGCTATAGCCTTTAATCTTTCCTAGAAAATCTGTCTAAGATTAGAATGGGGTATGACGTATACCGCTGTGATTGTAAATGCAATGCCTCTTTCCATGATACACTGACAGTGGAAAAACTGCCTATTTTCTTCAATGATTTTAACTTATATCCTCCCTGATTTCCATGCTGCAATGAGTCCGCCTGATCTACCCTCACTTGGGATATATCTGACTTCATCATATCCAAGCTTATGAAAAGCTGTTATTTGAGTACCAATGGAGCATTTAGTCTCTGCTAAGAAGATAAGATTGGGTTTTGGCCCCTTCAAGACTGTTCTTAGATTTCTTAGTAACCCATTTCCATTCACACCTCTTATGTTCCAATAGAGAACTTTGTCCATGAATTGGAAAAACAAGAGAATAAGCCCACTCACCTGGCTCAAGCCCATTGAGACTCTGGGACCACAGATCCCTCACTATCCGCTGTCAACTTGTGTTGTAATTGTGGGTTATTCAATTGCAGCCCATCGTTACAACCCCTTGGGTTCGAGTTGTCACACTCAAAATCCCCTGTCTCCTTTGGGCCCAAGTTCTGACTTTGGTCCACTTGATCATCTATCTTATTATCTTGCCCAACTTTTTTACTTATTTCCATATTTCCTTCGGCCATCATCCCCTCGCTGTGCCCCTTATTTTTCTCCCCCATGGTTAGTAACAACATTGTATGATCCCATTGTGTGGTCAAACGCTCCTCCCTCAGCCTCTTCTCTGTCCTTCTCGGGGTGCTTTTTTGTTGTCCCTGCTTTGTCATTATACCTTTCCCAACTTCAATATTTCTTTCTTCAATGGTGTTATTTCTATTGTCTCTGTTCGATTTCTATCGCCCTTCAGTACGATTATGTATGGATCGTTGCCTCACGATCATATCGTTCATTCTCATCTCATTTGCCACCTCTTCTGATATCACAGGAAATTCCTCCAGATTACCTTCATTACCCATAGCCACATCATTTAAAATGTTAAATCTCGAGCCTACCCCCATCGGACCTGACTGTGCTCCGGTCGTCTCTTTTGGTTTCCGGTAGCGGTGCTTCTCAACAACTTTCCACTTTTCAGCCCTTGCTGCTTGCTCTTGGTCATTCATGTCTGTATCTCTGTCTTTAGTAGTTTCATCTCTTTTCCCTCTCTCCTCTGCATTCGATGGAGGTGCTTTCATCTGACATATCTCTTGTCTATGCCCATAGATACCACACTTGGTGCATAGCAAATGTAATCCTTCAAACTCCAGATAATGTTCTTCTCCATCCAAATTGAAACCCAACATGAGCTGTTTATCCAGCTCAACCAAAACGCAGATTCTAGCAAAGTGGCCCCTCAGCTGACAGGATGTATTCATATCCACCTTCAATGTAGTGCCAATTATGTTGCCAATAAAGGTTAACGCTTCTTCATCGTAATATTCCATTGGTAATTTTGGAATTCGTACCCATATCGCTACCTTATTGATAATAGCCTTGTGGGGTTTAAAGCCAGGTTCCCATGGTTGTATTGTTAAGTAATGGTCAAAGATCAGCCATAGACCCTTTGTCATTGCTATGAGATAGTCTTCTTTACTAGAAAACTTGACAACAAAATACCCATGACCGATGTTGATTACGTTGATAATACCTTTGCGCACCCACATGGTCTGTAGCCTTTGAAATAACGTCTTATAACCTATTTGTCTCCCAAGCAATTTGACAATCACTGCTGTTTTCCAGGCCTTATGGAGCTTCTTCTTCATCCTCTCAGAGAAGGAGAACGTTGGAAAATTTCTATGAGGATTTTCGACCGTTGTACAAACAGGCTATGTATTCTCTGGTTCTTCGCTTTCTAATGATTTTTCAGACAGGGTATCTTCAGAGATCATCCCTTCTTCTGTTTGGTCCAAGTCTTCTTCCTCTCTTCGAACACCCTTTAACTTGTCAATGAAAGAGGGCGCCCCTTCCTTGTACATACTAGTTTTTACTCCCAATAAGGGCCAGGATCCCATCGGCTGTTTCTGCAAGTGTTTCTCTCCTAGTTTTGGCCAAAGCTCCTTCCGGATGTCCTCCTTCTCCCCATCCTTTCCATTCTTGATCTTCTTGGATCTTCTTGCAAGAAGATCTTCCTCTTCAGCAGAAGAGGGAATCAGAGCATCGTGCACCGTAGAAAAGATGCAATGGAAAATGTAAGAGAGAGAAAATGCTTCCCTTCTTCATTCTCCATTATAATTCGGAAGGGTTGTCTTATGATTTAAAGAGAAAATGCATTAGAAGTTATGCCATGCTTTATTATAAATTATGTTTTCTAACTGTATATTTCCCTCCTCTGGTTTTCTCATTTACATGGGTTTAATGAGGATTGAGGTTCGAAGTGAAAAATGGATTGTATTTTAAGAGAGACTAGTCACCACATCTTTTGCGATAAGAGTTAAAGTATACTAAAAAAAGTTTCACATTCCGTGTGAGATTATGGGAATTTGCTAAGGAAGTCAAATCCTGAAAATATTTCAAGAAACATTGTTTAAATAAAAATAAAGGAGGGTTTTTTGATAAAAAAAATACCAACCAATTGAAAAATCAATTTTCAAAAATAAATTTATTAAATTCTCTCCCTAAAAAATATTAACCAAGTGACATGTATTTCTATCCTTGAATTACGTGGGGTTTAATTCCTCTAAAGGGTACGTAGGCCCTGGGCTCTCATTTTAAATCAAGTCCAATTTTGTAAATATACAATTTCCTCCTATTTTTTGTAAATAAACAATTTTACTCTTTTATTTATATTTTTATTTTTGGGTAATTATAATGGTTTAAAAGTTCATATTATTTTTAATAATCAACCTAGGGTAACCGTTCTCGTGAACGGGTGTTGTGGAATGTCTAACACATTTCCCTACGCACAATTGATTTATATAATCTCAACACACACTAAGCACCGACACTATTATCCGCACATACATGTTGGGGGGCCTATACCCAGGTTAGAGAGTACCTTAGGGAGCGGGCTTTTCTATTTGTATGAAACAGATCCATCTATTTGTCGATCTTTAATGTACCCTTCACATCCGCTCCTGTCATCTGATAATTACTATTCTATCCATTGCTAATTAACACCCACCTTGTGTAATTCATTTTGGAGAAAGTTCAATGGCTTTTTTTTTTCTTTTTAGGACACACCTATGAAGAATATCATGGTCGGAGCAAGCTTTTAAAAAGCAAGATTCTACACTTTGCCGTCCATGGTGTTCTTCATCTCTAAAGAATTTGGTATAATGAGATACCTGTATATCCCAGCTCATGTGCACCAATAGAAAAAGCCAATGAGATTTACCCTACCTTTTGGTCACCGTGATTTTCTGTAAGATATTGTTTGGGAACGGATTCCTGATTACGTTACACGTAAATCAAGATGAAACTCCTCTCACTTATTTACCTCGGAATCTATATTCTCCCAATAATTCTCAAAACCCCTTAACCATTCTGGCCTTTTGAGTAAAAAGTTCAAAATTTCGCCTCAGACTTAAAACTCGCGCCTTTTATTTTTCATTTAACAAAAAACCAAATTTTAAAAATGCAACCGCCTCTTGCTCCTTCGGATTTTTTTTTATCACAGAACGCTCCCTTTTGACCGCCAAGCCCGCCCCAATGTTTGTACCCTTTATTGTTCTTCCCGCCAATTCGCCCATTTCCCGCCAACTGCTTGGTGGACCCCACCAATCGATAACTAAATGTTTCTTTTAATGGTTTATTTTTGTGAAAAAGACTACAAGTCTTAGAGACTACTTCAAGATTAAGGTTTTTTTTTTAAAATGCCCTAATTACCCAAAGTAAAATTGCTTGTTCATAACTAAAGTGTCTATATGCCCCTGGATTAAAATTCAGACCGGTTGGTTGACTTGGAAACCGTTAACCCGATTAGGCCAACCTCAAATCCGAAAATATTGTGCTTGTTTGTTAAAATTATTGTAAAATCTAAACGCACGTTTAACAGTATTTTTTCGAGATAATCTCCTTAATATATTTACCTCAGTTTGTGTAAAAATACTTCTCTACCGCTTTCTCAAGCTGCCACATTATGATTCCAAGGCTAATAATAATCCAAGTCAAACTTATTTTTAAAAAAATATGATCTTTTTATTTTCAATTTTAGTAAATTTAATCTAAGATATTTTTATTAAATTATATTATTTTAAAACAACTGATCTTGAGTTGCCTTTTTTATATTAATATTACTATATTAACTTATTTATAATCAACTATAGATATTTATTTATTAAATTATATTATTTTGATATGATTAGTCTAATCGATAGTAGCCCCAATCTCACGTACTCTCACTCTTAATCCACTGCTTAACCGGCTTACATGTGGATCTGAGTTTTAGTACCTACTTATATAATAAGAATAAAGTATTTATGTAAATATTTTTATGCTATATACAAGGACGAAAACCAGCATTCTTTCAGTTTTTATTTCCATTATTATTAGTAAATAATTTATTTTCTCGTCATGCTTATGTTTTTGGTTTTGGGTAAATATATTAAGATAAAGATTAAATAGCTCAGTTGATCCAAACGGTCAGATTGGCTAGCGATTCAATTCATACTCAAAAAAATGGTGTTCGTGGTTGAATTGGGTTAAATCAGAGTTAAAACATTATAATG
>JANTPZ010003491.1:0-17622 GCA_025593235.1 Vachellia pachyceras
GGTTTCACAGATTCCGAGGTAAAACCTAGGTTTTGAAATGTGATTTATGTTTAGGAAGTTATAGCTTTTACAGATTTCGAGGTAAAAAAGTAAGAAAAAGTGGGTATGAAAGAGGAAAGTAAGAAAGAGAAAGAGAGAAAAAGTAAGAAAGAGGAAAGTAAGAAAGAGTAGTAAAAAGAGAGTATGAAAGAGAAAACCTATGTTTCAAACCTAGGTTTTGAAACCTAGATTTCAAAACCTTGATGCCAAACTAACCGTTAATCCATATTGGTTAAATTTCTCCGTCCCCCACACGCATAAACTTTTTATTTTTTGCGAACAATTTTGAAAATCTCTTGAGCAAGAGAGATTGGAGGACTAGAGCTCAATCGCTTTGAAACGGATCGTGGCGGCTATTGTGAGTATCCTCTTCTACATCGCCGGCGCCACCTCCCTCATTGCCACATTAGCATCTCCTCTATTCCTCAACAGCACTTCGCCGGTGTGAGCCAGCGTACGCCTCTTTCAACGGACCAACTGGAAAAAGCATCAATTTCACGAATACACAACTGCTTCCTTACATGCCAACAAGTAAAGAAACGGTGGGAAGATAAGGATTACAAAACTGGAAATGCATCTAAGATATTTTTTTGAATAATATTCTAAGACAATTTCAGGCATGGACAACAAAAAATCCACTGAAAAGATAATGGTGGCGGTGGGGGCTCTAGTGACAGTGATGTAGAAGAACGGGTCGAAGTTGAGAGTAGATTAGACGATGATCTGAGTAGATTCGAAAGCGATGATCATGATCAGACCAGTGTTTCGGAGAATCGGGTAGATAAACAGGACTCACATATTGCTCGATTAGAACTTAGAAGAGAACATGACACTGAAAGAGATTTAAGCTCTTTCTGATGGAGGGAGAATTGGATGAACTGAGGAGGAGAGTTCAACTGTGGCGAGCTTGTAGGGGCCAAATGGGAAAGAATGAGGCAAGGTGATGCAACGACGACATATAGTGGGTAGGTGGGAAATTATCAGTTCATTGAATTGAACTACTAGATTATCTGTAATATATTTTCTGTGTGTGTGTATATGTATATATAACTAGGCTAGTAGATCTAAGTTGAAGTTTAAATTCTGCCGTTAGATTTCTTCTTTTGTAAGCTAACTCTAGCCCTAGGAAGAATGAAACTCCCTGAATAAACTCTGCCCAGTTATAAGCAAATAACTTATAGACTAACTGATGAAACATTTCATGGTTTCTTCTTCACAGTTCATTCCCATCTGCACTGTTTATCTGAGAGGACGGCGACATCTTGCCGCAGAGCCATGGTGGAAATCTTCAACCCAACGACGGCATGAGTGCAGCCTTCAACCAATGGCTCCTTGCGGTGGATCTTCCATCTAGAAGACCCCGGGGGGCTAAGGAGTAGAGTTGGGACATGCAGGCAGTCCACGGGTTGATCCATATTACCAGCCTTGTCAAGGAGGCATCTTCAAAAGGAAAAACTATCCGGATTGGCATGCAATTCGGTAGATATTGGGCGTTTGAGAACTTGATGGAGATGTATTTTTACCTTTTTGAAGTAAATGTGTGAATGAGATTCTTTCGTTTTGTAAAAAAATTGTTGAACGCACATTTAACTTTTCTAAACGTGATTTTAAACAGGGTTATTATCATTTTCTTGTCTTTTTTTAAGATCGGAGAGCATATGCTACGCTCCTACAAGAATTTCTCTAATTTTATGTAAGTATTTTAGAAATCAATTTAATTTTTTTAAAATTTATAGTGACTCAAAAGAATGAGGCCTTTCTAATTGTAAAAAAGACGAATTCTTGTAAATAAATTTGATTTTTATAATCTTTATACAAGGTTGTCCCAGAGAAATTTAAAGTTCATTTGTCATTATTTATTAGTTTTTTTTCATAAAGAAATTTAAAACGTTGAATTATAAATGGGTTAAAAGCTGAGGATTAAAATATCAATTTTTTAAAAAAGTTATTTAAAAATTAAAGAAATCAAAGGTGCAATAAAATTATATCAAATTAAAAATATCATATTTCACCCCATACAATTCAAAGCAGTGTTGCACTGTGCGAGTATGCCTCGCAAAAGCACGAGTGGCTCAATTTCTAGCGTCAAGAAATGAATCCAATAAAAGGACATGATTTACTTTCTGCAGCCTCATCTTCGTTTTGGGCGCTTTAGTATTTGTCTGGGAATTCAATTTCTTTAACAGTTAAAATAAAACCATTTCAAAATTTGTAAAAATCATCTTGAAATTTATAAAATCACCTTAAAAGCCATAACTTCTTTCTTCTGATGGAATTCCATAAATTCACTTTATGGTGCATTTGGTAGGATGGAACTTGAGATCTGGAAGTGAAATTGAGGGTGGAAGTGGGATTTTGGCTTGTTTGGTATCATGGAGGTGGGTTCCATGGAACCCAAAAACATTGGAACTGGGTTCCAACCTCCCCCCTTGGGAACCCAGTTCCAGTTCCATGGAATTGGGGCTGGACTCTTTTGCCCTTCACCCTCCTCAGCGGCGACGGAGGTGGCAGTGACTATGGGTGATCTTCTTCTCTAGCAACCGGCTAGCTGATGGCTTCAACGAAGGTGAGTGAAGGAGGACGGTTTGGCACGAAGATCTGCGACGACGACGAAGGTAGGCGATCATTTGCGAAATCTGCGACGACGACCACGAGGTCTTTCATCTGCGTTCTTCGACGGAGATCTGACACGGCGGAGGTCTTCCATCTGCGACGACGACAAAGGTAGGAGACGACGGCAACGAGCGATCTGTGACGATGACGACGAAGATAGGCGATCATTTGCAAGATCTGCGACGATGACCACAAGGTCTTCCATCTGTGACAACGACGAAGGTGGGAGACGACGGCGACGAGCGATTTGCAACTTTTTTTTTGTTAAGCTTATTTTATTTTTTATTTTTGGTGAAAAGGAATGTTAAGGGTATTTTAGTATTTTACATCACACTTCCATGGTTATAGCAAACAAACTTTAAAACTCACTTCCAGTTCCAGTTCCAGTTCCACTTCCAATTCCATTTCCAGTTCCACTTCCAATTCCATCAAAATCAGTTCCGCGTATCAAACGGAGTGTTTGTTTGGTATCGATGTTCAAAAAAAATGTAATACGTAAATCAAAATAAAATTTATCTCACATGTTTATTTTAAAGTCGGTAAAATCCTTCTAACATGCCTTGGAATCAATAGTTAATAATCTGGATCTTAATCCAACTTTACTAATATGGTACTGAATTACGGACAGAACCCTGTAGGACAAGTGTGAGAGAGGTTTAGAGACCATCAATCAAGGACCTGCACAGATAGAATAAAAGTATGTGGACTCGATTTAAAATTAAGTAAGGGGTTAATTTTGTCTTTGTCAAAGGGACCAACACTACTTTGGCAGAATTCACTATGCAGGTGTTAGGCCGTACTACATTGTGCATGTTTGGAAAGAACTTCCTCATAACGGTACACGTAAATTAAGACAACATTATATCAAAATCTATAAAAATCATCTCAAAATCTGTAGAGTCACTATTCGAACCTTTTCCCAAACACACGCAGTCTCATGTTAAGTATTGCTTAAATCCAGCTCGGTCAAATTTTCATGTAAAGAGAAGAATGCGTGATTTTCAGAATTGTCTCCGAACTAGTTAAGCCAGCTGAGAGCCCTTTGTAAAAGCAGTGTAACACAGCAATTGATGCGATGGCTATTGCCTAAACTGCTTTACACGACGAGGTTATAGTAGCAATGGGAGCATTTTTTTTTAATTTTTTTTTTACTTTCGTCATTCATATGCTCATCCTGTCGGGAGAGGATAGCTCAAATGATAATGGTTCATTTGAGTTTTAGGCAAGTCGAGGTAAATATGTGGAGGAAATTATCTCAATTTATAAAAAAAAATCGTTAAACGTACTTTTAGAGAGTAAATAAACATTTTTCAAACAAGCATGATTACGTTTAAGAGAGTGCAAAGCCCTCACTGGTATGGCAACGCAGCTACTTTTATAAAATGTACTGCACGTACGTCAAAATAAAATGTATCTTAAAACCTATAAAATGTATCTCAAATTTCGTAAATTCTTTTCGGAATTTATAAAATTTCCGTCAAATATACGTATTGCTTCATTGATGTGATTGTGCTTTTGGATATGCCCATCATGAATCGTGCCAAGTCTGAGGTGGATCGTATCATTCGTGTGACATGGTTTTCTGAGTTACGTGGTACACACCATGCATGCTGTGCTGGTGCAGTATTAATAGCTCCAGCCAATGACTCTACAGTCTAACAACATAAAGATCACCCATCCCATCCAGCGTTAAATGCATAATTAGATTGTTTGGCAAAACGTTAAGGAGAGTGAAAAGCACATTCAACAATATTTTTTTATAAAACAAGATAATCTACTTCACATATTTATCTCGACTTACGTAAAAATACATCTCTACCGCGTTTATAAACGGATCCAATATATCTACTTAATTTGCTTATGTTAAAGTTGTAAGTCGAATCCGTTAATAATATAACATGTTTTCTTTCATAAACACAGTAGATATACTCCCTTCGTGTTTAAGACTTGATTGTTGCTGAAAGGTATATACAGACATGATTGGGGAAAAATATAAATGAATCTTTAAAATGTTGCGAATGTGCACGTTGAGACAAAACATATATCATATACTTATCTTATATACCGTAAATTACGTTAAAAAAATAGATTCCACCACTTATCCGAATATCTACATTATAAGCTGCAACTGATTGGTAATTTCTTTTTTTTATGTAAAAGAGTTCAGGGTCAGCCTGCTTATAGAGATAGTTATAAATTACGCGCTGACAAGATACTTATATTGACGGTATGTGACATGTTTGATAATGCAGTAAAGAAACACTTTTACATAAGTTGAGACAGATATGTGAAAGAAATTATCTCATTTTAAAGAAAATACTATTAATTATGCATTTGGACTCTATAACACTGGGTCAAACAGCTTCAAGATTTAAATTTACTAACTTCTTGTTAGATGTGAATCAATTCTTTGCAAATGGAATCCATCGCACGTGGTCTCATATTTGACATTTGTCTGTTTATTGCTCCAACTTATAAGAATTGAATGGCTTGAAATCCCCAAACTACCCCAAGCATATAATTTAGTATATAACATATTAACACCACATCATCATATAAGAAAATAAATAGAAAATTTATTCTGAGATCCCAAATAAGGAACTTATTTAAGGAATGATTCTATTGATCAAAATAATTATCAAGAGGTCATATTGTCTTGATAAATATTTTGATTAATGGACCATTCTTTAAATAAGTTTTTTATTTCGGACTTCAGACTAAATTTCTCAAAATAAATATAAAATGGCGTTAGTTTTATAATTAACGGAAATGGTTCACGGACCGTTTATCCAAGCGTTGGCACACGACCGATTACAAAAATAAATATGATTAGTCAGGGTTCTGCAAGCACAATCACACCAAGCCTGATGCTTGAATACTGAATATTTTTGTGAATTTTCTAGAAACTGTGCACCTATATATATATATATACACAATGTAAGAAAATAATAGTTTTTTTGAACAATAAATATAAGTTGGCTTCTTACCACCAAGGAGGTTAATCTAACCGAAGGAATTAGTTATACGATTTAAATTTTTATCAAGAGAGTTATATAGGTAATGCTACAGCGTCCAACAAAATCGACCCATGAAGTTAGCTGTGCTTGCGAAAAATACAAGTTAGTTCCTCACCTCCGAACAATAAATTTTGTAAATGATGATTATAAACAATTTTTCCAATAGTTAAGCTTTATAATTAGGATGAGGATCTAATTCATATCTCACAAGAATCTTGAGTTTTTGATTCAGAAAGCCTCCTTTTTTTGAGAATCAGCGCACCATTTGGTTTCTTACCCCTCCAGAAAAAAGCCGCCGGCCCTGGCTCACCATGGTCGTCTACGAATTTTCAACTGAAAGATAACATCCTGAACTGGAACACAGTGCGACACTCTTGAACCCATTTGTGATTTTCCCATTCTTCTTCTTCAACGCTTTACCACAGGTTTTAGGGTATTGAGATCTCTCCCTTGTCTGTTCATCAATGGCAAATGTTTTCCGCAGCCATGTTCTGTCTTCTCCCAGAACCACCTCCATTTCCTCCTTTGACTCCAACAATCTCCCTTCCCACACTCTCCTTCACTTCCCTCAAATCTCAAACCCCGCACTCCCTTCTCTTTCTTCTCTCTCATCATCAACCACCATAACCCATTCCAAGGTATCTCTTCATAAATCCACGATCATTGCCTGCTCTCAATCTCAGAACAACACTCCCTCTCGCCGTCGCCCTGAATACATTCCCAATCATATCCCCGACCGAAACTATGTACGGATCTTCGACACCACACTCCGCGACGGCGAGCAATCCCCAGGAGCTTCCATGACATCTAAGGAGAAACTCGACATAGCGCGCCAGCTCGCCAAGCTTGGTGTGGATATTATTGAGGCGGGTTTCCCCGCTGCTTCAAAGGATGACTTCGAGGCTGTTAAAATGATAGCCAAAGAGGTTGGAAATACTGTTGACGATGAAGGGTACGTGCCTGTCATTTGCGGGTTATCTAGGTGTAACGAGAAGGATATCAGTACTGCTTGGGAGGCTGTGAAGTATGCTAAAAGGCCAAGAATTCATACCTTTATAGCTACCAGCGCAATTCACATGGAGTATAAGTTGAAAAAGACAAAGGAGCAGGTGATTGAGATTGCTCGGAGTATGGTTAAGTTTGCTCGGAGTTTAGGCTGCGACGACGTGGAGTTCAGTCCTGAAGATGCTGGGAGGTTGCTCCTGTCATTTCTTCTCTTCATTCCCCCCCTTCTTTAATTTGCCTGACTTTCGCTATGAGAATAAGTATGAAAAGTTCATCTGCAAATACAGAAAGGCAATGCTTGGAATGGGTTTGAATTCATTTATGATGACGTAGTGACCTTATCACAACTCGTTCCATCTATTTTTTTTTTGTTTTCTGAGTTAAACTTTAGTTAATGACGTGTGTTGGAGACCACTCCTACCATTGTCAATGACTTCCATCTGACTTTATCTGGCATATTTCTCAGATCGGATAGGGAGTTTCTGTATCAAATATTAGGAGAAGTAATCAAGGCTGGCGCAACGACGTTGAACATACCTGATACTGTCGGTATCAATATGCCTAGCGAGTTTGGAAAATTGATTGCTGACATAAAAGCCAATACTCCAGGAATTGAAAATGTTATTATTTCAACCCATTGTCAAAATGATTTGGGACTTTCCACCGCCAACACCTTAGAGGTATACCCAGATCTCTACACTTTATGCTGACAAAAAAATCAGATTGCATTTTTAATCTAACCTTAGATGCTTTCAGGGTGCACGTGCTGGTGCAAGGCAATTGGAAGTAACCATTAATGGGATAGGTGAGAGGGCTGGCAATGCATCATTAGAAGAGGTAAATCTCAATCTTGAATTGTCCAAACGGATGTAATTACTATTACTGAATCATAGATCCGGTGCAACACAAAGTTAACCTGAGAACAATTGCAAATTTAATTTGATTTCTTTGTTACAACACAACTGGTTTATTTTAATAATCTAGTTATTAATATAATGTTCGCTTTATTTCTTAAACATTGAACACAATTCTATGAATAGACTGCAGATGTCTTTCTGTGTGTGGGTCTGCATATGTGCACATTCTCATAAATTTTTTACCAGACTAATTGGATTTACATAATGATATGTTAATATGTGAATGATGGGTTCAATTCTCATGGGCCTCTCTTTACTAAGGCATATAGAGGGGCAAAACCTATTAAGCACAATAATGGAGGGAAAAATAACGAGCTATCCACTGGTGTTGTTGTGTGCCTAAGAGTAACAGAGTCTTGTTTGAGAGTATGGCATGGGTTGGGTGGGAAATTTGGAGTGAGATGGGGTGGTAGCAGAAGGTTTTAGGGGCATCTTACAATGGCATCAGGTAGGAAAAGCCTTGAGAAAAGGTCTGATAGCTTCTAGCTTCTCAAAAGCCAGTGAATACATCCGTTTTTTAAATTTATTAAAAGGATTCAGACCTTTGAAGATCAATAGAACAGTGAAATCCCCATCTGTGAAGAGCTTGGTCGATTTTCTTGATATAGTCCCTCTATTGTAAATTGTTTTCCTTTTTTAAGGAATCTTCATTTTTGTGAATTTTCTATACAATAACTCAATATGCTTTTGTAGAGCTCACTACTTGAGGCTACCATTGCAAAATTTTCTGCGCCTTGTTTTAATATTGGCTTAGTGATTCAATTTTTCCAATGATTTTAACATCCTTGTCTTACCTTTTCTTTTAAGGTTGTGATGGCTCTAAGATGTGGGAAAGATCATGTCTTTGGCGGTCTTTACACAGGCATTAATACACGTCACATCTATTTGACAAGCAAGATGGTTTTGTATCAAACTATTATTTTCCTTTCTTTTTTTTTTGTTTTTGTTGACAATTAATGACTTTAATGTTGGTTTTGACCATCTTTTCAATAGGTTGAAGAGTACAGTGGTTTGTATTTGCAACCACACAAGGCTGTTGTAGGTGCCAACGCATTTGCTCATGAAAGTGGCATTCATCAGGTTAGTTTCAAATTGACTGGTGGGTTGTTTTGGGGCGTATGTGTCTTAAGACTCTGGAACAATTATTCTATGCTTTTTGGCTTATATTTTGTACTTGACTATTTCACCACTTAATATGTGGGTTCACCAGAACAATTAATCTATGTTTCTTGGGCCTATATTTTGTGCTTAACTATTTCACCACTTAATATGAGGATTCATCAGTAACAACTGCCTCTTGTGACCAAAAAATGCCCATATTACTGATAAAAGACAATTTTAAGCATAGTCCTCTACGTTATATGTCGAACTTCAGATCTAATTTGTCCACATGGTTTGAAAAATGACATTCCTAGCTGGGGCATGGCAAGTAGACAGCAGTGCGTGCATTATGACAAAATAGGCTATTGTACTCAATATTGTCTGGATCTGATGTCTCATACAATGTTCTTGCTTTAGGAATCAAATGACCTTTTCATTTGTCAATTCTAAATAGTTATTTTCATTCGCACACCTTGTTTTCTATTTCTTCATTTTGTCCAGTTCGATGAATGTAGTGATGATGACTTGTTGTCTTCATAGCCTGAGCAGCATTACACATTGAAAAGGTTGTTTGACTATGGCTAATTTCTAAGAAACCTTTGAGCATCTCTTTTTTTGATGCATTTGTAACTGGGTAGGTTGTGTTATGGCTTCAATTTGGTGCTCTACATGTGTGTTTACTTTCAAGGGAGCTTCTTTTCCTGATATGCAGATGGAATGTTCATCTTTGCTGCATTTCCTCTCTGTTGTTTTCCATATTTCTTGGAGGTTATCTTATCCTCTCCCTAGTTTGTATATATTCTCTTCTTTACCTCCAGTAAGATTTCTTTATTTTTAAATTGAAAAAAAAAGAAGTTCCATGCATGTGACTTTTTCAGTTATGTCAGACCTGGTACTGTGGATCATTTATTTCATAGGAAATATTAATATCTGAAATCAGTGTTTGAATCTAATTTTACAAGTTTGAAGAAAATGGGGAGAAAGCTTTACTATCTAACCCTAACATCCCCTGTAAGACCTTAGTCTGAGCACACATCAGACTTTTCTCTGGGTGCATTTTAATTTTTAAGCAGGCTTAACCCTGAGCGAACCTTAAAATAATATATCTGTTTTGTAGGATGGAATGCTAAAACACAAAGGTACATATGAAATAATGGCTCCAGAGGATATTGGGTTTGAAAGATTTGATGAAGCTGGCATCGTTTTGGGGAAGCTTAGGTATGCTATTTACTGTTTTTTCAGAAGTGTGGTTTAGATCTGTGTGTCTTCTGCTCCCTGCTCATCCCTGTGTATTATTTTAAATTGTGTGGAATTATCATCTCATAAACTGACTGTTGTATATGTTTTCAATATTTGCTTTCTGTACTGGATGGTTCGGAATCACCTCTGTTTATAAGACTTGACTTTTTCTGGGGCCTAGATGTTCCATATATCTTCATCATGGTATCAGTGTTGTACCAATTCTAGTGCAGTGAAATACTGTTAGTTGATTGTGTGAAGTATGAATTTGATTTTATATGATTTGAGCTCTCTTAGTCTTTGTAGTACCTTATTGTCTAAGCTGATTAAGGTGGACAAATATATAATGTACAATTGATGTTCTTTTCAACTGGATATGAGAGCACTCTTGCCAATTTAGCTATCCCAGTATAATTAAGTCACCTAACCAGACTGTTAAAGTGAGATGCTTAATGCAAAATTAGCTTTGCTTAATCATTTGAGAGCTGTACGGATCTTTGAATATTTTTAGCGATGTCCATATTGTTTAAAAACATTGGAAGGTCCTTTTCTATATACTACAGATTTTAAGGGAATTCCATAGTTTACTAAGGTTTACAATTGTTAGATATCCATGGCTAACTAGTTGGCAATCTATGGCATCTAATATTTACTCTCAGAAATACTTATTTCACTTTGAGGTTATAGATGTTTTGTGCTGTATTTATCAATACTGAATCAAGATCTTCTGTTTTTTTCCTTTAGTTGTTCTGTAATGGTAAGTTCATGTCTTTATGTCCTTGTATCCCCTGAGGCCTTATGCTATCTATATGTCAGCTCGTGTCTTCTTTCCTTGACAAAAATGATTGCTTCTCTTGATGCAGTTGACGTCATGCTTTGAAAAGAAGACTTGAAGAGGTATGAAAATGTTTGAGTTAAAGACCGATTCTATATCTTTCTTTCTATCACGAATTGTTCTATTTTGTTTCAGCTTGGTTATGAACTCAAAGGCGACCAAGTTGAAAATATATTTTGGCGTTTCAAAGCAGTGGCTGAGCAGAAAAAGGTATAAATACCTTGTACGTAAATTTCTCCACTACAAGTGAATTCCTGGTGCCCAAGTGGTCAGTGGTCTATTAACATTTCCTTAACAGTCGATGCTACATTATTTTCTTCTTGGGTTTGTTTCTTGAAAATAAATTTGATTAGAGTCTAACTTGGATGTGATTTTTGTTGTCTTCAGAGAATCACTGATGCTGACCTACGAGCATTGGTATCAGATGAAGTTTTCCAGGAAGAACCTACCTGGAAGTTTGATGCTTTGCAGGTAAATTGTAATTTGCTTCGAGATTTAATGTTTAATGTTATAGCTAGTCATTGCTTGAACAAACCAAATTCATCATCATCCATCTTGTGCAGGTGACATGTGGGACTCTTGGTCTGTCAACAGCAACTGTCAAACTTATTGATGCTAATGGTAACACTCATGTTGCTTGTTCTGTTGGGACGGGACCAGTGGATTCAGCTTACAAGGCTGTCGATCTCATTATAAGGGTTTGAAGTTTTATACTGTCTTGTTTTATCATTTACTCCCTCAGGTACCATATACAACGGCACGGAGGATAGACTTTGTGATCCTTTGTATTAGGCATCACATTTATTCTTTTTTACTTGTAGTTAATGTTGATGTGGGAAAGTAGGAAACTACTCTAATTTTTAGATAAGATTAAGTTTTAATGTTTTCCTTGGTTCAGATGAAAAACGTTTTGAGTGATTTATAAATAGTACCAGAGAGAGTAGTGAATTTCAAAACCTTATTTGAGTCCTCCATGTGCAAGACGCGTTTTATGGGGAAGACTGTCAAAGTTGCTATGGGCTTTTATTCCCTCCAACTGTACTGTATAGGAAAAGTCAGAAGGATGAAAAAGATTCAAGAGGTTTTTGTAATTCAACATTAGGGATTTTGTTTTGCTTCCAGCATATTTCTGACATGAAAAATCATTACATGTATTGCAAACCCTGATTTCCAAATATTTCTCGCATTTATTTATATTTAGCGGCTTATGTAGAAATTTTTTAACTCTACTGATATGAACGTGGAATCTTCTACTTCCATTCGTATGCAGGAACCAGCAACACTTTTGGAGTACTCGCTGAATGCGGTAACAGAAGGCATAGACGCAATTGCCACAACCCGAGTTTTAATTCAAGGGAAAGCAAGGCATCTGTCCACTCATGCTTTAACAGGAGAAACAGTTTACAGAACATTTAGGTGTGTTGAATTTAGAGTGCATTTCTTTGGTGTATTTTGTTCTTTCCACAAATTTTGACAGATGCATGTGGTACTTTTTGGTCAGTGGGACGGAGGCTAGCATGGACGTTGTTGTCTCAAGTGTCAAGGCTTATGTTTCTGCACTAAACAAGATGTTGGATTTCTGCCAAACGCCTTTGTCAGCTGAAAGAACCCAAGTTGCTGTATGAAGGACTTATGGTACGAACCTTTTCAAGCGTTTGCAATCAGGTTATTTAATAAATATAATACTAGTGTATGAGAAGAGCTTTTTCTGAAGGCCTTATAATATGATGAGACAGACGTTAAGATATTCTTTACATGTTTCAGGAAAAGCCAACCCCAAACGCCTAAGAAACGTATCTCAGATTTACTCTAACTTTATTCCTCTTGCTGCTTGGATCACATCGCTTCATTATTTCCCGTTTGCTGTGGAAAGAGGACCAGGTGCTTTCTCAATAATTTGTGCTTATTGGAGCTTCCAGATCTTAGTCTAGCATCTTCGTAGTAGTGGACTGGGGTTGTATTCTAGAACTTGTTATTTATGCTGATATTGTTAATTTTTTGAGGATTTGGATAAGATATCTGTAACATATTTGAGTGCTTATGAAAACTTAGGAAGCAAGTAACGCAGATAATTTGATTTAATGCTTGATGCACGCCTTCCTGTATCGTTGAAACAGCTTGGGTTAGATTTGAAACCTCCAAATTTGATCAACATGCGCAGATCTTTACTCCCTCTCTGTCTCTGCAAGTTGAGAGAGAAATTGGGGTATGAAAAGATTAAGTGTCCGTTCACAATACGGTAGAGAAGTACTTTTACGCAAACCGAGATAAATATGTGAAGGGGATTATCTTGTTTTGAGGAAAAATACTGTTGAACGTGTTTTTGGGTATAAGTTAAACGTTGTCAAATAAAGTATAGTTGGAGATTATTTTGCTACACCGCAACGATGAGGTCAACGCCTTCGTACACGATGGGTTTAATGATTGTCGGACGTTGACGTTGATGTCGATTCAAGACATGTACGCGTCATGCCCTCGTTTTTGGTTTCATGCCTTACCTCTTTCAAAACCCTCCATCACTAGGAGTTAAAAAAAATTAATTTTTGGCATGCCTGGCCTTATTGCAATGGATTGACTGCTAATTAACATTTCCGTAACTTGATTTCAGGTCGGCTAAGGTTCTTTAATTTGCTAATTATTTAAGTACATTCGTGCTGAGGAATCTTTACCTTTACTTGACCCCCTAAATTCTTTTATTCTTTTGATTATTGAGAAGGTGAGAGAAATATTTAACTTAATCATCAGACTTCGAATCCTTATGAAGTTAGACACGTGGCCTCCACAGGAGTACAAAGCCTTATTTAGTATCATGTCAAATAAATAAAATATTTAAGGAATGGTTTCATGGAGAAAAATATTTAATAAGAGGTCCCATTGACAACATAATATCCTTGTATTGACAACGCCATGTGCTGTGTTGACAACACCTCATGTTGTCAATGGGACATCTCATTAAATATTTTTCTCCATGTGACCATTCTTTAAATATTTTGCTTATTTGAGACGTGATACTAAATTTCCCTATAAAAATTAACCTTTTTAAGGATTAAGAAAATTAAACAACAGATAAATTTATCATTTTTCTTAAAATTAATTTGTTTAACTTATAAACTGAAATATAATATAATGATTTATATAATTATTTTAAAATCTATATTATAATTAAGTAATTTATTTAATTTTTTAATCATTCTAAGAAAAATCAACTTAAAGCCGGTATCCACTGACAAATGATAAATTATTTGATTATTTATATTCCATGTTAAGCCCATAGTTTTTCCATCAACCAATGTCTGAAAACAAATTATTAATTGTTCAAACGGTAATTATATTATCTAGTTTTTTTTGTGCGAGAATAAGTTCCAGTTCGATATTTTAGAACAAGTCATAAATTTTCAGAAAAATACATAAATTTTCCGTTAATTACAAGTTTTTTACTGAGTTATTTCTCAAATCTCACCATAGAAAAATCACTGCATAAATTTTCCGTTAATTACAAATTTTTTACTGAGTGACTCCTTAAATTATTTTTTGCCATCCTAAATAAAATATTGTCAAGTTCTTCGGGCTAATTTTTCCTGTTTACTATCACCTACTAGTTAATATAACTTTTATAAATAAAAGAAACTAAATACAACAACAATAGAAAAGCTTTTAAAAAACTAGATAATATAATACGATATCATTGTACTCTATTGTAGATCATATCCTAGATAGATTATCGATCAAAAGATTTCTATAATCTCATCAAGAGTGCATTTAGATCCTCTTTTACCCCTTTTAAGAAGACTTCACATTGCTTGATCTAACCTTTTTACTGGTGTCTCCGATGACTTTATCGAACATGTTGAAACTACCTCAGACGATTCTCCACCATTTTATCTTCAATGACTGTCACATCAACTTATCCACAAATTTCATTATTACGAATCGTATCCATTTTGTATGGCTACATATTTATCTCAATATCTTCGTCTAATTACCCCATTTTATACTCATGTCATCCTTTTAAAATCCAATATTTATTACCGTATAGCAATACTAACCTTTTAGCCGTACAACCAAACTTTCCTTTTACTACACTTATGTATTAATTATTTTTTCTTAAATTAATTTAAATTGTTTAACTTATAAATTGATATATTATATAATATACTATATTTCAATAAATATATATTAAATTTAGTAATTTAAAGGAAAAATGAAAAGTTGAGCTTGGCTCTCTCTTGTGTAATCTAAAATAAATATAATCTCTACACTATTAATTTTTTTTTCAAAATAAACTTTTTATTTAAAAACTTAAAATCTCGACCGTCAGATCAGATCTGACGGTTCAGATCTGCTGAGAAAATCTTCTTCTTCCTTTCTGGGAACGCAAGGGAGGAGAGGAGAGAGAGAGAGCGAGCGAGAGTGGTTATCTATTTCGAACCTTTACACCGCGTTGCTTCTCTGTCTTTCGTTCGCACCTCAAAAGCTAAAAACCAAATCAAACCCATCTGTCTCTATCTCACTGTGGCTTCCACTTTCCTCACCAACGCGTACTCAAGCGTCAAGCGCTTAAAAGAGAAGCGTGAAACCGAAAGGTATCTTTTCTTTTCTCAAGCTTTAACACCTGTAATCTCAAGTTTTGATCTGGGTCTAATTTTGGTTCGCTAATCTGTCATATCCTTATTTCTATCCATTCGGTTCATTCCATTTCCCACTATTGTTTAATTTTGTTCACCCATTTTTATTTCCGGGGTTTCACTAAATTTTTCTATATTTGGGAAATTGCTAGCTCATATT
This sequence comes from Vachellia pachyceras, assembly GCA_025593235.1. Lineage (NCBI taxonomy): Eukaryota > Viridiplantae > Streptophyta > Magnoliopsida > Fabales > Fabaceae > Vachellia > Vachellia pachyceras. The sequence goes on from JANTPZ010003491.1 coordinate 15,552, forward strand.
TGCGCGGTCGTTAAATTGTTGTTTGTCTTTGTGGATTTTGATTCTCTTAATCTTTTGGGAGGGGCTGTCGTGTGTTTATCAAAATGGAATCGGATTGCTGATTTCATTTCTGGGTTGCGCTTTCCGTTGATAATTGCATTTTAAAGTTTCTGTGTTCCTTTTTAATGGACGAAAGAGACTTCCGTCGTCGTAATCCGAAGGTGAGATACGCTCATGATGTTATCTCCATTTATTTGGTTATTTCAGGTGCAAATATCTGTTGAATTATTCAAAGTCTTATCCGATGATTTTTTTCCCAACCCGTCTCTTTATTACTCAAGCTTTTCTGAACTTCTTAGTATTTTCCTCAGCCAAATGCCTTTGTATCGCGTCTCAACCTGAAATTCTTGATATATTGAATGGATCTGCTCAATTTAGGATTTTGGCTCGGCTCTGTTCACAACAGACCGCAATAATTTTCTGGACCCACTGAACAATGAGTTCTATTCTATCAATGTGTTCTTGTATGATCCTTTAGAGGCACTAGAGCTCGCCTCCAATTTTTCAAATTTCTTATTCTACAATTTCATCACTTATTTATGTGACATACTTGTATTTATGGTTGGCATTGAGAGACTGATTTTATTTTTAATTTATGTGTGGTAAATTTTTACTTCATGTTGATGAAAAATATGTTGGGGATTTGGAAGATGTTCCTGCATTTGGAACCAAAAATGAAACTTTTAATGTTGAACCAAAAACAAAAATAGTTGAAACTTTTAATGCCTGCGACTGATAGAGATTTTTTTGTCAACTTGTTATTGACCATTATCAATTTAAATTTCTAAGGCCAGTTTTTTTTAAGACATCCTTTATCATTGATTATTTGTGTCACTTCTCACTTCTATTAAGTTTATTGCTAAATAACTGCAAACAAATGCATAATATAAGTGGCAGTATTGTGCACGTCTGAGAACGCAGTAGAAAAGTACTTTTACGTAAGTCGAGGTAAATATGTGAAGGAGATTATCTTGTTTTGCGGAAAAACACTGTTGAACGTGCGTTTGACTTTTTCAAACGCTCCGCCAAACAAGCCCGTTATTATATCAAAATATTATAGATTTGTTCAGTATGTACAGTTTTCTGGCATTTCTAAATTGAGCTTCTGTTCATCTATGTTCAGGTTATTTATGCTTTCTGTGGCATTGTGCAGGCACATGCTTCTCCTAATTACTTTGTTCGCCTGGAGAATACAACTTCCAAAGACGATTTATATTTGAGGAAGAGGACCAGGATGCGTCGGTGGCTTTGTTGTTCTTGCCACGTTGAAGAGCCTTACCCTTATGAAAACGAGCACCTTAAAAGCCCCAGGAATCATGGAGATGGTAGGTCTTTATAAGCCTGAGTCTGTAGTTGCTGTAAACTTTGTGATTGGAAAACTGTAAAGGGTGTTGGCTTGTTAAACTGAAATAAAAGAGAGTTCTGCTAGTTTGTGTCATTGAACAGACTTTATTCATTGGTTATTTAACCTAACATTTCTTCTGTCTTTAAATTGCATGGTTTCTTTCAGGTTAAAAGTCTGTATGAATATGTAACAATAGGTATCTAATGACTTCTCTGTTATGTGTGACTCTGAATGATATTGGAATGTGTGTGTAATGTAATTGGTTTTCAATCATTGGTTGATTTCAGTTTGCTGCTTTATGTCCCTGTAAATGTTTCTCATATGTTATATTTTATGTATTTTCTAGCTAACCCAAAAGGCTCAAAGGATTCAGCTCATGTTAAACCTGAAACACAAAAGGCTCCACCACCTATTGAAGTGCCGGCATTAGCTTTGGATGAACTAAAAGAAATGACTGACAACTTTGGATCAAAGGCATTGATCGGTGAAGGATCTTATGGGAGAGTATATTATGCAACTTTAAACAATGGAAAGGCTGTGGCTGTGAAGAAGCTTGATGTTTCATCGGAACCTGAATCCAATGTTGAGTTTTTGACCCAGGCATGACTTGACTTTCAAAACTTCAGTAAATTATTGTTTATTTTCTTGATGTTAATTTCTAATTTGATGTTCCTTGTTTTAGGTTTC
>JANTPZ010003492.1:0-16171 GCA_025593235.1 Vachellia pachyceras
ATAAGCAATAATAATCCTCAACAACATCGATCAGGATCCACGAAATTTAAAATGGAAACGAACGAATGAAATCAAACTCACGAAGCCATAGCCCTTGGATCTGCCGGTGGCCTTATCGGAGATAACGACGGCCTCGAGGATCTCACCGTACTTCTGAAAATGCTCTCTCATGGCGTCCTTGGGAGTCTCCCAAGCCAATCCACCAACAAAGACCTTGGTGAGCGTGGTGTCGCCAAACTGACCACCGGCGCCGCCGTTGGAGTTGGAATTAGCTGCAACATTCACCGCCATCTCCGGCATTGTTCTCCGACGAAGGAATCGGATCGGCGATGGATCCAACGGGAGGAAGTATTTGTTCCGTGCACGTTGGTGGGGGATGAGAATATGAGAGAATGGTCAATAGAAAAAGTGGGAAGAGGGGGGAATTAAATAAGAAGAGAGATGGAATGAGGGAGAGGGGCGAGAGAGAGAGAGAGGACAGAGAGGCAGAGGCAGAGGCAGAGACAGGTAAGAGTATGGTGGTGAGAGGGAACAAGGGGTTATTAGGCAGTGAGGAACGTGATCACACACGCATCAATACATGAGAGAATGCAGATCGACAATACCACACCGATTCACTCCTCTTGTGACTCTGTTGTCTCTTGAGAATTTTTGTTATTCTATCATTTCTCATCGGCCATACCCCTTCTTCACGCGCCATAATCAAAAGATCCTAGGATGCTTTCAAGCTGCGGCGGAGCCAAGACATGTTGGCAACTTTTTTTTATTTTGAAACAGATGATAACAAATTTATTAGTATAAATAATTTGAGTGGATTCTAATCTCAAATATTAATAGATGCAAAATAAAAATTTAATAGTAATTTATATATAACCTGAATATTTCAGTGGAGGCATTTGCCCACTTTGAGAGCAACATAGCTCCGTCACTGCTTTCAAGTCTTTCATTTCCACCCACCTATATCCATTTGAAGTAAAAACTTTTTTACTTGATTTATAGTCTATAGTGTTAGTATGTGAGAAAAATTTTATTTCGATTTACGTAAACACGAAGGGTTTTGGATTGGGTTAGACGGATTTGATGTTACATCTTTCTTATTTTCTTTTCCATGCTCACTATTTTGGTTTTTTTAAAAAAAAAAATAGCAATCCATTATATGTATATTTTTAGTAACTCTGTTTTATTGGATTGTATATGATTTTGTACATCAATTGCTACATCATGATTCACGTATATTTGTAGATTAATGATTTTTTTATTTAGACACCTTTTAAATCATGACCATTCATTCCGGATTGATCTTTATATGGACCATTGACTCGTGAATTGTATAGTTGCTTTGTTTTTCAGCACCTTAATTTTTTATAATGTAAATTATTCTATTAGTCCATTTTGTACGTAAGAGATTTTTAAAAATAATTTTTTCTTATTTATGAGAAAATAAAATAATAATCATTCATGTAATGTATTTATTAACATTTTTATACCCCGTTAATAAATGAGCTAACAAATTAAAGCCGCATATGTCCGGTTAATTTTTTTTTAATGGGTTGTGGCTTCTCTAAAAGAGGTCATGAGTTAGATAAAGGGCTTGTATGGATAGCCCGTTGGAAGAACGGATACAAATTTTAAAGTAAATATGTGAGATGAATTTTATCTCTGTAAGCGCATAATTGGATTTTGGTTGTCCAAACGGGCTAACCAAACAAGCCTAAAGTAAATTATTGAAGTCTATATTTTGAATTAAAGTAAACCGCTTCACTCACTACTCTTACGTTTAAAATATATGAGAATTATTAATAAGTCATATCTCAATTTTCTTATAACCTTACTAATTAATGAGTGCATTTTTGGAGATAAATTTACACCAACTAACCTTTTTTTTTTTTTGCCAAAAGCTACTGATGACTGATAATAACTATATTTTAATTATGATGAATTAGGTATTTATTTCTAATAAACAGGATAAAATATAGAAATTAACATTTGAGCTTTATCTTACATGGAGTACAGGGAAGAAGACTCCACTGCGTTTTCTCTACACAAAACTTGAGTTTGAAACTTTGACAATTTGAATTTCTTCACCTCACTTTAACTATTATTGACAGATAATCCTTATTCTTATTAAGAAATATTTTTTTCTTTACTTTTGTTAGCTGTATAGAATAAAATAGAATAAAGGACATATAATATGACTGAATTTTTTTATTTTATATAATTTAAATTCACAAGTATAAACATGTTAATTAATACCAAGCTCGACCCAATCTCATTCAAGAGTGGTGAGCAACGTTGCCACCAAGATAACTAGTCATTCACATATAATAAAATAAGTAATTATTTTTAGCAAATGACATATAATAAAATAAGTAATTATTTTTAGCAAATGACATATAATAAAATAACTTAAGTCTTACTAAGTAATGAGAACTCAGATTTGGATGGTGATATTTCTTTTTCTTTTTGTTTAGTTTTCTTTTATGACAAGTGATGTTTCTTTCTTTTTTTATTCAAGTGGTTAGTGGTAGATTTAAATCCTCTTAATTCACAATTCTCCCTACGCACCTCAATTTTAATTTTTAAATCATTGAATACTCTTAATTTTTTATTTCAATTAATTTTATTTTTTCTTATTAATTATTCTTTTCCTTTAAAAAATTATCTTTTTATCTCTTTTGAATTATATATCTACAAAAACAACGATTTTACCAACAGGTGTTTCGTAGCTGCTTAATTACAAGGTTTCATATATAAGTTTGCATAATCCTAAAGAGAAGAACTATCTTTAATTGATTTCACAATACTTCTTTACCAACAAAAAAAAATCTAAATTGGATTTCACAATACTTAATTTTAACTTAATCAAATAATCATATTAAAAGAAAATAAACAAAATTTAAATTGGATTAGTGATCATGACTTAGATTCTCCTAATGAGAAAATAAATATAGTGTGTGTGTGTGTGTATATATTGGAATGCATTTACTGTTTTTCTTTTTATTTTGTGTCAGCTTATCAAAAGAAGACGAAAAGGAGCAAGCGATCTGCGCGTAAAAGCAACGTTCCTGTACTGAGCCTGGGGTTACTCAACCAACTGGTGTACGGCTGGTAGTGTATGCCTTCTCGGACCACATGGCAGTAGCGAAAAGTCAATAACACCCTTCAACAATCAACGCTACGTTGAATCATGCATGTCATGTGTAGTGTAAATTTACAATGGACTCCTTTCAAGCGCAGTATAGAAGTACTTTGATATAAGTCAAAATAAATATATAAAGGAGATTATTTTATTTTAAGAAAAAATATTGTTGAACATGTGTTTGTGATCCGGCCACAGATGGAGGTGTAAAAACTTATTGTTGTGAAGTTTTGGAAACGGATCAAAATAATTGTAATTTTCAAGGATTGCACTATAAGATGCAACCCAGGGTTTTTCTCTACGGAACCTTATGTGCAACTAGTTAAATTAGCTTATGATTATATTTGCCTCTAGGTGAAAAACTGTTTTTAATTTGGAACTTGTATTAACTTGAATTATAGAATAAACTTTCTTTTTGTTTTTTTTTTTGGATTTTGGGAATGCAAATAAAACAGATAAAAAAATAAAGTAGTTGTTTAATGATGAATTCCTCTTGAAAAATGGTTCAAACTATTATGGTTCGCAAAATATGAGGTAGAGTAGTAGTTTCACACTACGTTTAGTAAAAAAAACCCTCGACAACTCGTTGGTTAGAAATTCCATGCAATGAACTATATTTTATGAAACCCTTTAAAAACACTTAGTGTGTGTAAAGAAATAGCTAGGTGAAAAATTCAACTCAACACAATATTGCCTCAAATATCAAACACAACTAGAAAGATAAGAGAGAGCAACAAAGATTTCATTGAATAGGTAGAGATGAGATTTCACACAACCAAGTCAAACACATAACAACTCAATACATAAATAATTCAGGCTTGGCACGACCGTGACCAAGTATTCAAGTTCGAATCACTAGTCCTAACAAAGAAACTAAACAATCCAATACAAAAATACATATTAAACACTACTCCCCTTTCTAGCCCTTAAACTCAAGACATCTGCATCTCCAAGAGGAAGGAAGAGTTTAGCTGATCATAGTAACCAGCTCCACACTCATAATAGAAGGATGAGGATGTATAATGGTCTAGAGATAATGGATGAAGATGAGTGCTAGGGTTTGGTGATGGATGAGAAGAGTAAGAGAGTAGAAAATGTGAAGAAAATCCAATCTAAGGTGTGGCTACCTCTCCCTCTTGTGCTCTGACTGAAACTTACCCTTAAAAGGGTTTTTTAACCATCTTGGGATCGGGTGAAAGTGTAGGTCGGTTATTTTTTTCCATTTAGAGCCTGATTCTGGTTACTGATTCGCGATATTCATCGCGGCAAACCTCTCACTAGAGTTTTGTTTGCATGATTGATCATTGGCAGCAGCGAAAGGTTCTAGAACTGTCTCCTCACGTTCTTTGCCGCAGTTCCTAAAATGAAATAGCAAAGATTTGAAGTATATCTTACTTATGATTATAATTAGACGCAAATATATCATATTTCATGGCAATAGCACCTAAAATCAAGCTAATCACAACAATTAACTCTAGTTTCTAAATTAAGCTCAAGAAAGGTTATGATGTGTCAAAATTGCATCTAATACTTTGGAAATTCAGGCAAAAGAAGTGAATGAATATGGCTCCGTCAATTTGACTTTTGAAAACGTTGTTCCAAACAAATCCAATACCAAATTACTGGCAGTCATGGGAAAAAATTGGGAAATTTGCAAAAGGACCCATAATTTCAAGTGTAAAAATATTTACGGATATTCAAAATGAATATAAAAATGATATCACTGTTAGAATAACCTAGTGGTTATTTTAATATTTTTTGCTATAGAGTACATGCTATTGTTTGACAGTACGTACCAATTTATACAAAATGGTAAATATAAAAAATACTCATAATTGTTTATTAAAAGTGCTCTAAACACTATTTTTTTAGGAGTACCAACATAACCCACCCTTAAACTAATGGTAACTTTTTGAATTTGATTGTAATCAGTAACAATATAATTTTTTGTTTGCTAAACCTTGAATATTGATGGATTTAATTTCAATTATTTAAATTTAGAATATATTTAAATTAATTTTTTATCATTTTTAAACTTTAATTATTTAATCAGAGTACTTTTAAGAGATATATATATTGATAAAAAATCTTGCAGATTCAAATATAAAAATTCATATTTACAACATGAGCCTATATGCTACTAGAGATTTGATTAAGGAATTGTCTGAAAATCCTTGTCAGAATAGCTTTTACGGATTACGAGGTAAAACTTAGGTTTTTGAAAATAGATTTTACGGATTCTGAGGCAAAACCTAGCTTTTGAAAATGTAATTGTCTTTCGAAAGTTTTAACTTTTACGGATTTCAAGGCAAATAGTATGTAAGAAAGATGAAAGAGAAAGAAAAAAGTATGAAAGATAAAATTTATTGGAAGAGAGTGTGTGATTTAATAAGAAAATAGCCTTTTTCAAAACTTTATATTTCAAACTGAGATTTTGTATTCAAAATAACATTTTTTCCGAAAATGTGAGTACTTGGGCAAAACTTAAGTTTTAAGGTAAAACGTATATTTTGAAATCAAATTTAAATTTGGGAGAATGAAACAGAAATCAGACTGGCACTAAATTCCTGAGTTTGATAAATTGGGTTGAATGTTATTTTGTGCTCGGAACTTGGAATTACGATGCCTAGTCCCAATGTCAAAATTATAATTTAGATCACGAACCACAAAAATAAATATATATTCCTATATTTATGGGATTAATTAATAATCCGTTGATGAAAATAGTAATTAATAAAAGAAAAATTCTTATTAAATCATGTCGAAATGACAAAATCTTAATTAAGATCTATATTTTTATTTAATATCTAATCAGGCTTAGAGATTTTATTAGGGTTTGTTAATGATGTTAAAAGACTAAAATACCCCTATCTAACTAAAAATAAAAATGAAAGGTGTATACCTAATGTTTAACTGCAAATAAAATAGAAAAGAACAAGAAAAATAACACGGTAGAATGAAATAATACGTTACGTACCACTAAAAAATAAAATAATTATAACAACGTCTTCATGAAAGAACATTGTAGAATAAAACTGTAGATTTAAAGGCACTTCATTTAGGCCCCGTTTGGTTCAATGCAAATCAGTGGATGGAATAGGAAAATCAAAATTTTCCAGTAATGGCAGCTATTTGGTTCAACGTTTGAAATGGAAAATGGATTCCGGCGGCGATCCATTTTCATTCACAGGCAGGAACCTCTCTTCCCATCCAAAATGGTGGGAAGCCAAATTCAAGTGATTAAATCATTCATTGATCATGTGTGATGAAACTTCTACAAAAAAATCATCGCAAGCAAGCATATCTTGCATTACCAAAGATAAAAGACGAACAGAGGAAATCGTTGTGATTTTGTAGGTTAGTGAACTTTATCGCTAACCTTCTCTTCTCTGTCCCAATGTCCATCTTTCTGTTAAGTCGTGAGCTCATTCTCTTGCGCCAACTTTTTGTGCTTGTGAATGATTGCTTTCTTCTCCTTCTCATTGTCCATCTTTCTTTGTTAACTCGTGTACTCCTTCTTTTGCTGCAACTATGTTTGCAAATGATAGTGTACCTTTGAGGAGGTATGCGTGAGAGTTATTCAATCTTCTGTTATCCATGATAAGCATTTGGTCTCATAGTGCTTACAGCAGATAGAGAAGAAAAAATGAAGATTCAAGGGAAAAGAAAGAAGATAGAGGTAATGGATAAAGTCCAATCAACCAGAGGTGCCATTCCTAAACCATCTCTAGCTACACTTGAGCAAAATGTTAAAAATGTTGTATACTAAGAAGTAGGCACTACTATGTCTTCCCACGTGCGAATGATGGAACAACATAGCATAGAGATGCAGGGACTCTTCAAGATCATATATGCTAGGAATGCAGCAGTTATGGAATTGCGGATGACTCAAATTGAAAAAAACTAAGGACCTCTCCGCACAGAATCAATAGGTATTGGATTATCAGACATTTTGAATGGAGGAGAAAGAAAAGTTAGGGGAAGAGTAGTCAATAGTTATTGCATTCCCAGACCTAATGCTTCAATATGATAAATGTTACATATGCACTGGTTCTATTATGAAGTACTGATGTATTCTGATGCTTTTGTTGCATGTTGTCTCATTTATGTATCTCTATTGTTAGATTATGGGTAATGATATGAAATGTCATTTGTTCAATGACAAATTTCTATTTAAGAGGTGTTTCTTTGGTATGGAATAATTTTAAACCTATTTCACTAATAAGTTTCCAAAGATCTAAGTTTAAATGCGTTCTTCAACTTTCCCACTTTAGTACAGGTTTTTTAATAATGAAAAAGGGAGATAATGTTGCATTCCATGTTGTTCATGGTTTAAAGATTGAAAAATGAAAGAGAATTGAAATTAATCATGAAGTTAGAGTCTGAGATTGGTATATTTCATTCGAATTAGTAAGTATCTCATTCGAATGAAATGTTTAATCTGCAGTATTTAGCAAAAAAGTTGAAATTAAATGTGTACTCATTCAAAATGATCATGAACCTCATTTGAATAAGAATCTTCATTTCTCAAGGTAGTGCTACAATTTTGATTCAATCGATTGAACCTTTTGGCAATGAAGGCCCGCACTTCAATATTCATCTCCAGAACTCATTCGAATATGCTGAAGATGGGTGCTTCATTCGAATGAGCACAAGGCTCATTCAAATGAGGCATTGCATATTTCAATATTCATTTTCAGAACTCATTCGAATATGCTGAAGATGGGGACCTCATTCGAATGAGCACAAGGCTCATTCAAATGAGGAACTGCATACTTCAATATTCATCTCCAAAATTCATTCGAATATGCTGAAGATAGGGGGCCTCATTCGAATGAGCACAAGGCTCATTCGAATGAGGCACTGCATACTTCAATATTCATCTCCAGAACTCATTCGAATATGCTGAAGATGGGGGTCTCATTCGAATAAGACACTGCATACTTCAATATTCATCTCCACAACTCATTTGAATATGCTGAAGATGGGGCCTCATTCGAATGAGCACAAGGCTCATTCGAATGAGGCACTGCATACTTCAACATTTATGGTGAAGATGAAGGGTGTCATTTGAATGAGACATAACGTTCATTTGCATGTGTATTTAGTGGTCACGTAACAATGCGTTCACATCGAATGCAATTTAAGAAATTTTAATTTTTATTAATGAATACTTATATTTATAAAAAAACATTTTACATTTGTCATTAAGGGTAATATGGTCATTTGATATAATTTTTCTACTCTCTTTCCTACAATTTTAATCCAACCAAATAAAAATTTTTCCATCAGCCTATTTTCCATTCCAGTGCCAAACAAACAGCACGCCCTAAAAAATTTTCCGTTCCATCCCATTCCAACAGATTCCGGGCTCTTAATTCGTTATAAGCACTTCATTATAACACTAAAATAACACTGTAGATTAAAGGCAAGTTATGCCTTCACTTCTTCATGAAAGAACATTAGGCGTATCAAAAAGTTAGAAGTTGTAATGCCCACGTGGCATTACATATCACTTTTTTTTTTAGCTAAATGGCTTTTTTACCCTTATTAGTTTCCTTGGAAAAACTATACATGTACACCACAAAGTTTTCAAGAGGAAGTCATGACTTTTTTGTTGATTTATTTTATATTCAGTTTTTTTTTTTAAATTTGCTAACCTTACTTGAAAAAACACTTCGGTAAAAAAGTGACTTGAAAAAAATGGGGTGGATCGTTAGGTTAAGGTGACATTGTTGCAATTCTGCAACTTTTGGGATGTTATTGCTCATTGAAATCTTCTTAGTTCCCGCAGCTCTTCTGTAAAAGCTTTTGGGGGCATAAATGCCCTCTAATGAAGAAATGAGGAAAATTTATCATCATATCCCAACAGGAAGAAATTAATAAATAAAAAGTCATAAAGATTGATAAACTTATCATAAGATCCTAGTAGTAGCTAGTCCAGTTGTTATTTATGGCTTGTGAGATTGTTAATGACAACTACTGGGGAGTTAATAACAAAAAGATCCCAAGAGTTTGTTATGCATAGTTGTCTTTAACAACCTCGCAAGCTATATTAACAACAGTTGCCGCATTTATTAACAAATTCAGCAGCTAGTACTTGATTGTAATTTTACCAAATTTGTTAGGACTTGATAATAATTTTACCAATCTTTAAGATATTTTATTCATTAATTTTTTTTGTTGGGACATCATGATAAATTTCTCAACAAAGAAAAAAAAAGGTGACGCGGAAGTCCTCAAGTCTAACTAGTTAATTAGCGGTTGACCACGTGAATATGTTAAAACAGGACTATATTACTACAATTTTGCAACTTTCATGGAGTCAGTGCTTCACGCATAATTTTTTTGAAAAGAAAAGGAGAAATTCCATTAAAAATGAAATTATAAAAGATGATACGAATTATAAGAACCTCGTGTATCATATGAAAAAGTCACAAATATTTAAGAAATGTTCAAAATGTTTTAAAGCACGTTTAGTGTGAACAATGAAATAAAATATAAGAAGCCACAATTATATTCACAAGCTGATGAATATAAGTACAACCCCATTTATTTTAAATTTGAACTGCTCCTTTTTTATTAGCTAAATTTAATAATGTATAGATGTTTTGAAAAATATTATATATTGACAATAAGATTGTGATTTTTTTAATAATTTATTGTTGTCAACTAAATCTGACCATTGGTAATATTATTAGTCTCAAATGGATAGTTCACTAAGCATGAGTCCTACATCCAACAAGTTTATACTTAAATTTTTAAATAATTTTCTCAACTCAACTATTGTTAGTTAAAATTAAAAAAAGGAGAGAATTACTATTATGTATGTTCACTAACTAAAAAATCTCTTTAGTTGTCAATATGTCATGACATGTGATTTCTCACACCAAATCTTGTTATTCTATGTTGTTCAAATATTATGAAACTTTTTTGTTATTAGATTATTTATATAGAATTAAATAGTAATTATGAGAACTATTTATATACTCTCATAGTGTCAAGTCATTCGTACTTTTTTTAATGAAAATGTTCTAACAATTTTTTATTTTATGATCCACAAATATATATTATAATGATTTATGAAAAGAGAAAAAATAATCAAGAGAAATTTATGATATGTGAAATCCACAAAAAGGATAATTAAAATATTTTCATTTAAAAGAGCATGAATGATACGACATTATGAGAGTACGCAATTATTTCTTAATAATTATTCCATTTAAATACATTATCACAGTATAACATATATATCTATATATATTATAAAAAGTCGAGTTTATATTACTAAAAAGATATACATTAATAGTCTTAATCATTAGTGGACAACAAGAAAGTAAATCAGAATAGTGGCTAGGAAGGAAAAGAACTAATAATACCTTCAACATTAATTTGAAAAGATAAATCATAAGAAAGCAAAAATATCCTCTTCGACGGTGTCTCCTGAAGAAGATCGCATGCTTGTAAGTTGGGCTACCTGTCTTCATTGTGTAACCACAATTTTCAGTGAAGATAAGGTGCCAGATGAGAAAAATCTTGACAGTTGAAAAGATAAGCTAAGTAAGGATCTTACCCTCTTGCAGTTGAAAAGAATATCACCCATCGATTTACGGATCCATTTGGAAAGATTGAAGAGGTTGAACATGTAAAGCAATCCATGCATAGCATACCACCAATTTTGACTTGCAAAAATCTTTACAAGTGACCTTTCATGGCATGCGGGACATTTGGACTTAAAATGATTGAAGATTTAGCAAGATTTAATTCTTGGCTAGACCAGAAACAATAATAAACATCAGGAGCTTGTTTTACAAACTCACAGCAAGAAGAGATAGTGGTATAGAGACGGAAAGAGCTCAACTGAGACTTTGGAAAAATGCTCTTAAACTTCTTATCACTGTTCTGCCTCTTACACCGAAAATGGCCTCCTATTTATAGCAAGGGAGAGCCAGACAACGCAATAACACCTCTTAAAGAGAGGTTATAGGGGTTACATGTACTTATGGGACTTTATTGGACAAAAATGAAACTGAACTTTTATTATCTTCATTATGGCCGGTGTTTCCATCTTCCACCATTACTCTCCCGTTTCATCCTCCCCAGGTTGGACAAGACTCACGCTCGAGTCAATTTCGCCATCAAGCAAGGGAGGGCCAGACAACGCAATATATAACACCTCTTAAAGAGAGGTTACAAGGGTTACTTGTACTTATGGGACTTTATTGAGCAAAAACGAAACTGAACTTTTATTATCTTCATTATGGCCGGCGTTTCCACTTTCCACCATTACTCTCCCGTTTTAGATAGCCTTAAAGAAGATAATTGAATCATCTGCATAAAGTAGATGGGTGATAAGTTGGGCATAAGTGCAGACTTGAAATCTCTTCTAACCATCGAGAGGTTCCAAGTGATTCATTACACAAGAAAGAACATTTGCAGATAATATGTAAAGGTAAGGTTAAAGGTGGTCAACTTGCTTTACATCAATCTCTTTGGTGAATAATAGGTTGTGATATCAGACCATTGAAAATAATATGATATTGCATAGAGGAGATACACTGCTGGGTAAGATTGATCCATTTTCTTGGAAACCTCATGCATTGCATGGTGGCCTTGATGAATTCCCAAGAGAGCTTATCAAAAGCTTTAGAAAACCAATCTTTAAAGCTGCCGGTTTTTTCCTCCCTGGACGGGCATTGTGGATTTTATTCATTATATCAGAAGCCAACATGATGTTGTCAGAGATGAGTCCACCTTTAAGAAAAACAGTTTAATTAGGAGCAATGAGTTTCTCCACATGGATGTGAGAAATGTCTATTTGGAGTAGTATAGAGGATAGAGGCAACCCTTTGCTCAACCAACCTGACACGATGTGATAAGTTCCCAATCAAATTCTTACTCCAGTTTACCAGGGTAGCAAACTTGTTACTTAGCTTACATTGAACACTAAAACAAGCAGAACGAAAATGAGCAAAAAGGCGAGATAAGCTCTGAACATTCCATGAAGTGATACTAGTAAGCTTCAAACTTCTTTGTCAAACACGAGAAAAAGCTACTTCAGTAGATAAAAGAATTGGGCTATAAACATAGGCTCCGAGTTCTAAGCCCATAAGTAGTAGGCCATACTTAGATTAATTTCCTTATATTGATTTCATCAACTTCTTAATCACACATAACGATATGTCCTAACTTTAAAATATTATCATTTAACTTTAAATTCATATGAAAAACTAGCGCACATATTTATATATAATTGGAGAACTTAAGGCAATGGATATAATGAATTTGGTCTAAGTTTTTTCTCTAAGATATTAGTTACAAATGATTACAAAATGTGTATAATTAATTTTCATTTTAAATCATATTTTTGGAGTGGAAAATGGGTGGATTTTATTTCATCACATATTTACAAACGGAAGTACATGAGGTGGTGAATAAAAACAAACAAGCAGAACTACAGAAAATTAGGCTACTTGAGAAGTCCAATGGAAAGCCATAGCATGGACAGTATGTTCGGTCAGAGAGAGAACTTCATTGATAAGACGAGGAGCGAAAACTCTTGGGAAAATCACACAAGGTCCCAGGTAAGACATTTAATGAAGAAATGGTTCCAAACATTCTCACATTTATTCTCAGGTCCCATGGGACCTTTTTGTGATTAATTGCAATTGTGTAAAGACCGAATTGCCCCCCACAAAATGAACTAAAGACTTCAAATTTTATCTTCTTCAGCGTTGTACCGCACTTTCTGTTCTGGTAAAGCTCTCAACTTGTTTGTTTGCTTTCCCTTGTCCAACTTTTTCTCTCCTATACTACAAAACCTATTAGGCAAACTCATACATACAAACCAATGTGAGAGTTTAGCTGTGAGATCTGACTTGAAATTGTGCACTCTTGAATCATCGCGTGTTTGCTTCCGAGTTCTCCTCTCATTGCTCCACTCATCTGTGTCCGTGGTCAATGTCTTCGGTATCGTCTGACTCCTCACAAATGCGGTTGTCACCTCATCACTTTTAAGGTGAGCTAATCATCAACTCCATTGAATCCCCTTTATGAAAACCCTAGTTATTCCTCTTCTAACATGTCCACGCTCTTACTTCCATTGTTAATTAATGTTATATATACCTTTTTCTCTGACCTTTTTCTTGCCGCTCAGTCTCATCGCGTCGTCAGTGCTTCTCACCGACCTTGCTCTGACACTCAGCTTGAACCCACTTTTATATGCTCCAACCTTTTTATATTCCTCAGCGAGGTTTCTTTGCGATTTATGTTGGATCAGTAAAATTTTAGCTGATGAACTGGGGGCTGGAATTAGTGCAGCAAACTGGAGTTGATTTGTTTGTTCATTAAGGAAAGAGTTCCTGTAATTAGAGGTAAAACTCCCCTTCCATTTGCGATTTATGTTGGATTGGTACAGAATATATACATTTATAGTCTTGTTATAGTGCTGTATGGTTCTAGAATGGGTGTAATTTGGGTGTTTAATTTGTATTATGCTCCATGAAGATGTTGGGCAATGTTGCTATGGAATGAGGATATATATCATTGCTGTAAATTTTTGGTGCTATATTCTGGTGTTGTGCTTAACTTTGGAGGCTGTTTTGCTATATAGAATTATCTTGTACATTTTGGTTGAAGGGGGATATGAAAGTTAAACAAAGGTTATTTTGGTTATTTTAAGTGTGGCCGACATGACATTCAAATTCCTTAACTCTTCTTTGTAATTAGTGAAACTGGAAGTATTTGATTGATATCAACTTCCTTGGAGGAGACTTAATTGTCATTTTCCCATCCTTTTATGGTATTTAATATAAGACCTTCTGTAAAATTTAGTGAAATATTTATGATTTATTTTCAAAAAATGCCTTGTTATGCAATTAACTCTTAATTTATTGGGAAGTATCCTCTTTGACATTATTGCAGAGGTTAATGACTTTAACTTAGTTTTGGAGTGTTTTAATATTCGCCTCAAGTTAATAACCACTTTAAAAAGATAGTTGAGGCTGCACATAGCGGTTGCAAATGAATGTGTATGTTAAATGTGGTATTGAATGGTTGGTATTCAATGTGCTTGCTAAACATGGCTGGTGAAAATGAATGTGTATGTTAAATGTAGGTTTAATCTATTCTAAAATTTAGATCATATGTTTCCTGCAAGGTTTATATGATTCTTTGAAACAAATGGGTCATGTGACCTTTTGACTAAGGATGTCTGGGGTCACTATTATGTTACTTTCATCCATTGGTCGTGGGTTTGGTTAGATAAATCACTATATATTTAATAGGGATAGTTGCAAAAATCAGCTTTAACATTGCTTGGTAGTTCTGTTTAATTTAATGATGAAATGGTGCATTGCCTTGTAATTTTAAATGGATTTAATTTCCATTTCTAGGCTTGTTCCAACGGATGTATGGTTTTCAAGTATCTTCTTAATTTTTTTGTTAAGTTCCTCTTTAATGTTTTGCTGGATTAACAATCAGGTGCTAAGTTCCAAGCCATTGAATTGGGCCTCCTCGTTGAGAATGCCTCAATTAAGCAACTTGGCTTGGCTCGTAAAGTGACCATCACCGACTCTACCACGCTTATAGCTAATGCTTCATCAAAAGATGAGTTGCAGGCAAGAGTTGCACAATTAAAGAAGGAGTTGGCTGAAACAGATTTAGTGTATGACTTTGAGAAATTGGTTGAGAGGATTGTTAAATTATTTGGCGGAGTTTTTTGTTCTTATTTGCTGGTAGTATCCTTGCATTTCTTTGCTGCTGTGCTGATGTCAAGGAAATGTCATATGCATATCTTGTATAAAATCCTTATCTTAATAAAAAATTTTGGAATTGGTTGCCCCTTCCTTCCCAGACATTGTTATTTGTTTATTTCTCTTTCCCCTTTTTTGATAGATTACCTGTGAGATATTGGTGACAGTGCTGATGTGAGCATGATTGGGCTGTTTGGAAAAAGAATAGAAGAAAAATAAGAAGATCAAGGAGGTGTCCCATGAGTGGTCATTGGTGAACAAACAAAAGCCTATTTGGATGAGGAAGCCTAAAGAGATTACAAAGGAGGAATATGCGGCTTTCTATAAGAGTCTACTAATGATTGGGAAGACCATTTGGTTGTCAAGTAGTTCTCTGTTAAGGGTCAGCTAGAATTTAGGGCTATTTTCTTTGCACCCAAGATAGCACCATTTGATCTCTTTGACGTAGCCGATTTTGTAATATCATTTAGTTGTTCATTTACCATTTTTAATTGTACACATTTAATTGTTCCTTTCGAGTTGTAAATTCATTTATACTTATATGTAAAGTGTACAATTGGTTTTATTATTTATAACATCATTTATAAATTTATGTGGCCAAACCTGATTGTGTCATTGAGTTGTGAGTGATACTATTGTGATGGGCATCCTGTGTATTATATAAATTGAATGGTTTTAATTTTTTTGTGACCAAGTGCTGAGGTTTTAACATGATATTATATAACATGGTTTTAATTGTTTTGAGATATCCACCAGCTTGAGATTCCCAAACATACTAACAACCCCACCAGCAGCTTCTAACAACACCAACAGATATCACTAACAACACCAGCAGCTTCTAACAATAACACCACCAGTAACCTTTAACAACAGGAGCAGCTGCCACTAACAACACCAGCAATTAATACTAACAACCCCACCAGCAGCTTCTAACAACACCAACAGATAGCACTAATAACACCAGCAGCGCCTATTAACAACATCAGCAGCTTTTGGTAACAACCCCAGCAACTACTGGTAACAACCCCAGCAGTTGCGACTAACAACACCAGAAGTGAGCATTAACAACCCCATCAGCTGGTAACATCCCCAACAGTTGCGACTAACAACACCAGCAGTGAGCATTAACAACCCCAGCAGTTATGACTAACAACACCAGCAGTGAACATTAACAACCCCAGCAGCTCCTGGTAACAATCCTAGCAGTTGCGATTAACAACACCAGCGATCCTGGTAACAACCCCAGCAGCTCCTGTTAACAACCTAGTAGCTCCTATTA
>JANTPZ010003493.1:0-12965 GCA_025593235.1 Vachellia pachyceras
TTATATTGGCTCTAGGCCAAGAAAAACTCTTTCCATTGGTAATTAACTGCAAATTAGTTTAAACTTAGAAGTCATTTATATTTGGGAAGATAGTGAGACCTCACTAGTTGGGGTCAATTACAAAATTATTCAGATATAAATCACAATATCACATTATTCCAATTCACTTTCATTCTAATTTTGGTATACAAAACTCAATTAAGATAAAAGCCATATTTGTAAAAGTTATGGGTTAATACAATATTTAATCTCTCGATTTTTTTCATTTTTGTACCTTTGAAGTTTTATTTTATTTAAAATATTAATCCCTATAATCTAATAAAAATCTGTACTATTTTACCTTTAAAAGGACCAATACCACTCTGATTTTAAAGGAAGAATCAAAATCAAAGTAAGAGTAAATTGAGAGAGCAAACGTTGTATCAACCCTTTATATCAATACAATGAAGCACAACATATTTAAAGAGTTTAATTTTGTTTTTCACAAATCTTACTTGTAATGATGCAATTCAACTTATACTGATAAATATAAATTATTAAATTCAACTTATAAATAATGTAATTAAACTTGTAAGCATACTTGTTTGGCTTATCAACATGTAACCTACCAATCTTGGCATGTGGATCTATATATGATATCCTTGAACTTCTAGTAAAAAGATTTGTGAAATGATCCTGAATTGAGAATTATATTCTACCCAATACAGGGTTCATATTATTTTTTTTTAAAAAATGAAAAGAATATTCTTTATTTATGGTCATAGAGAATATGAATATGTTCTGAAATAAGTGTGTGTGTGTGTGTGTGTGTGTAGTGGGCGATGACTGAAACTATACATAATAATTTAAGAAAAAAGGAATAAATCCTTTGCCTTTTTAGAAGGAAACAACTTGGATGGTTCAGAATTTATGCCAATAATCTAACACTTCATCTTGCACCACTATGTTTTTTTTTCTTTTTTAATTTAATGCTCTAATCAAGCCCCTCCAATGAACGCCACGTGTAATTAATTAATGCTTAACAACCAAACTTTCCAATTTAACATATACCCTAATCCATCATGATTTTTTTTTAAAAAAAATTAATTGAATAACAAGGCTAAGGTGATAAGAGGTATCATACCTATAAGGAGGAGAATACAAATTTAGATATCGGGAAGTGAATTTGTTATAAGTGGTGAAAACATTTAAGCTCTGAATTTTAAAAAAAATATTAATTTCAAACTCAACATGATTACATGACTTAAGGGAACCATTGGTAACTCATCAAAATAATTGTTTACAAATTATTTGTTGAGGACAAAATTTTAATAATGATAGTGAGATTTAAATCCACATGATTTTTATTAACAATCTTCATCTACTGCTTCTTCACAAGTTGGCGTATATATTTGTCTTTTTATGGTTAAATTATACAAAACTTCCCTAAACTTTAATTCATATACAAATTACTCCCTTAATACTTCAAACTTAATAATAAATCACCTTAAACTTTAACTTTGCGCCAATAACTCCTAACCATCAATTATATACCCATTGAAACTTTGAATTCAAACTTTAATTCATCATGTTATAGGAAATTAGATCCTTCATCATCGATCCGGTAATGACTTGTCCCCTCTGTACCTTAGTATTATTGAGAGAAGATGTGCCAATAAGTTCCAAATGAATCCGTACACAACCTCCCTCTATGAAGTTTTCAAGTGTCACAAGTAATTATGATACGAGGGAAAATGGTTGATTAGGTATAAGAGGAAGTTTACTTCTGCATACAAGTCAATATAATCATGGCACGCATTTTTATTTTTTTTAAACGAAAAATATTATAAAAAATTAAAAAAAATTACTTTCTGAAACAGGCATATAAGATATCAAGAAATGAGTGAAGAATAAACATTAATGTACCTGAGGACCTCAAGGTAGGTCAGTGCACACTTTGGAGTTGGGGAAGAAGCACTTTCTTTTATTTCATGCTTGGCATGGAAAAACTTTCTCATCACCATATCACAAACTATTAATTTAATTTATCCTAAAAAAATGCTTCTAATCATGCCTTTGGAATATAAAAATCAACGATTAAATGATATTACAAAATTAAAAGTAAATATGAATGCTCCTACTTCCTACAAGAGAATTCAAAGGACAACTGAACTTTTATCAGAAGAGGTCTAAACAATATATGTATATCACATATTACATCAACAACAATATCAATTAGAACTTAGGTGTTATAATCTTCCTTTGCTCATTTTCTTAGGACTACATATTATTTCACCTACCTTTTTATTAGCATCTCTGACAATATTCTTTGTTCATATCCAAATCACCTCAGTTTTTCTACTGCCTATTGTTCCTCTAATATGCTCATTTTGATTTTTTTTAAAAGGGAAATTTAATCTTAGATCCCAAATAAATAAGTTATTTAAGGAATGGTCCCATGGAGGAAAATATTTAATGAGAGGTCCTAATTGACAACAAGAGGCTCTTGTATTGACAACATCATGCACTGTGTTGACAACATCTCATATTGTCAATGAGACTTCTCATTAAATATTTTTATCCATCGGACCATTCCTTAAATAACTTACTTATTTAAAACCTGACTAAATTTCCCTTTTTTAAACATATCTATCTCAACATCATCATCTCTATTGATATATTTAGATACAGTGAATTAGATTCATATACGGGTTGGGTTAACTCAAATCATGACTGGTCGGGTTATCTAAATCGGGCTACATGCCCTACACCCACAGTTTAAAATAAAAAATTCCCACATGGAATATATTAGACCATTCGATCTCAACCCAAATGATAAAAATAGGCTCTGCCACTCAGTTTCAGCTGATTTTCTTTCGCTTGAACATGTTTGATTTTATTTTAGAACCATAAATTTGTGGACTTCCAATACGGAACCATAAATTTCCCAGTTCGAGTCTGCAAACTTTTGAAATACAGTTACGCAGGACTTCATCCATGTTAATGAAGAAATAGTCCATCTCAGGAATTACTGTAGTAGGTCATACTCAGGCTAATGAATTGCATGGCTCACCAAAACCAAAAATATCATAGTTGTTTGCTGTACCCAAATGTGAACTCAGATTGCACTTTATGCAGCAAAACTGGCTTCTACCTTCAACGATGAGGCGCATGAATGAGCCAATAGAAGTATGGTATTAGTAGGGGGAAGGTAAAGCCGATTCGGGAGCATTGCAACTATTTAAAGTAAACAAGCACCTGAAAATACTTGAAATTTTTTAGGGTACAAAAAAAAATCTTAAAAACAATAGCAAATATTGGCACAGTCAAGCTCTAATCTAAGATGCTTCGGTGGTCTTCTCCTCAGCAGCTGTCTCAAAGGTCTCTCCGGCAACAAGATCTGGGACCTCATCATCATCCTCCTCTTGTGCCGCGGTTTCACTGGCACCTGCTGCTTCAGGAGCCTGCTTTTGGAACTGCTCTGCAAGCTTCTTCAGATTTTCCAGGTTATCGGGTCCTGCATCGTTTTCATGGAACAAATAATAGTCCTCAGTATTCAGTAAGCAGAACAAAAAGAAAAGCATAACTGACACGACTTGCAAGACACATACCTAATTGGTGGATAATGCTAGGGAGTATATCCTGCAACTCTGCAAGAGAGAGGCCATATGTCAAATTTCAAAAATAAAAATCTAGCTTTGAATTATTTTCGCACATTAAATTCCAGAATATTCAAAATGTGCCAAAAATTACTCAAGTTCAGTCAGCTAATGGCATATCTTATTATTAGATTAATGAAGATGCTTACTCTTTATTTGAGGAGTTCCACTAACAACCCAAGTATTGGCAGCAATTGATGCTTGAACTGCAAAAAATCAATTAAAAATAGAGTCAACACTCAAATTTGTTATGTAAACAAAATGCACAGCCCAAATTGAAATTATAGTCAACATTAATACTCCATTTTGTGAAGATGTACTTGAAAGGAAAAAAGCAGCCAAAAGAGACATTACCTTTAGGGTTTAGAAACTGGATAACTACATCATCCTTGAAGATGTTAACTTCTTCAATTGCAGGGATAGCATTCACCCCTATTCTCTTCAAGGTACTCTGAAGCCTTTTGTCATCAGTAGTAGTTGTCTTGTGGACAGCCTTCTTCTTTCTGTAATTGTCAGAACTCATGTCAATGCCAAAATCGAAGTCAACCTAATAATCCAGTGAAATAGCTAGATATATATATATATATATATTCCATAATGCCTCATGCACATGCACACACAAAAAAATTGGCGAGAAAAAGGAATAATGTTGATTTGCTTGTAAAGATGCAACCTTCTGAAGGTAAGGTGCAAGATGCAGAAATGGCATAGAGCAGAAACAAGCAAAAATTGAATTCATTTTTTCTTTTTGGGTTTCAAAATGGATACGTAATAGCTTCATAGAAATACTAGAACTACATTATGGGACAGATGACCAATACCAAAACATCAAATTAAAAAGAGCATCTGCAAAATCAATCTGGAATCTACGAAACATAACACAAATTGAATGAAAATCACCCGATTGGCACATGCATATACCTTCTCATGGTACCCTTCCCACCAGTTCGAACTGAACCGGCCATCTTCATCAACTTTTCCCGATTCATCTGCATAGAAGTAAAATACCACAAGATAAGATTCATCATAGAAAACTAAGCTTCATGCAGACAGCCATATAACAAATAAAAAATCTAAGGCCCATCTAAAGCACTGATAATAAACAGGAGGACCAATTGTACCCAAAATCCAAAAAGATTTAAGTCTAATTTCAAACTGTACACTACAATAGAAACCTAAAATAAAAAGAATTCTCATAAAGCCTCCTCAGTTCAGGTCTCCAATAATTTTCCGCATGGAGCAACTCAGAAGAACGAAAGTTATTTTTATTCATCATTGGAGGCAATGCAGACACCCCTGATCAAAAACAAAATCTTGATGACAAACGTAACAATAATTAAGTAATTAACTCCATAACTTTTCATGTATAAGTCATGAATCCGAATCACAGGCATGAGCATCAAACAAGCTAAGCTCAAGTCTCTCCTATAATGCGTTATTCTTTAACATCCCCAGCTACAAGTACTTAAATGACACTTCGGGGCGACAATTGATACTCCCATATACCAATTCTATCCCTAAGACTCGAGCTCAGAAAAATTCTCTCCAAAATTACAAATCATGAAAAATTGATTTTTATCAAAGAACAAAGCAAGTAGAACACAAGAGGATTCAACTGAGCAAAGTCAATCACATAGAAACTCCCCCTCAAAATCAGCATGAAAATCTCATCAACTCATACGAATAGGACTAATCGATCCCTTAATCCCCATATCCGCTCCCAAAATAGGGAAAAAGACATCTGAAATAGATGCTAATGTAATCGCAAAACCCAAACCCTAGAGAAAATGAATTTACCGATTACCACAAGAAAACGCAGTAAATGATAGTCACATGAAGAAAACCTAAAAAGAAACGAGATTCATCAGAGGAATACTGAAATAAAAATGTCAAAAATAATACCTTTGCTAGATTCTTTTGACCTTCGAGGTCTCAAGCTAAGAAGGAACCTCAGTTCGCAGACCGTGGAGTGAAGTGAAAGACCTAACAATACAAGGTGATAAGGAATGCCTTTTATATGAAGGCACGCAAAAACCCTACCTTTATTTAGTGCTGTCTCAATCAAACTCCGAAAACCCATCGTGATTGGGTCGGGCAGATGTGAAGTTCCACCCATTACGGAAGCCCACTTCATTTTTTTTTGTTAAAAAAGAACTTAAAATGTAATAACTAAGAAGCCCGGCTTGTTTGGCAAACTGTTGAGTAGAGTCAAAAATATATTTAACAGTATTTTTTTGTAAAATAAGATAAACTTCTTAATACATTTACTTTGACTTAAATAAAAGTACTTCTCTAACGTGTTTCCAAACGAACCAAATATAAATAAAAGCTAGATATCAACTCGGGAAGGACTAATATTTAACTCTTATTAAAAGAAGTATTTATATTTTGTGTTCGAAAGTGCCTCAATCGATATCCCTCCATTAGAAAAATACATAACTTCTATAATACAAAATATATGTAAAACACAAATGATTACATAACTTCTATAATACTACATTTATTTATTAATATAAGATTTGGTTGATTGTTTTAAAAGATTAAAAGATTTAAATAAATTACTTAATTATGACAAATTACATATATTCTAAAATATTTATATGTAGCATTAGATTATATATCAATTTCTAAATCAGATAAATTAGTTTGGAATAAAATGATAAATATATAAATTAATTAGCTTCCTTATTCCAAAAAATAATTGATTTTTCTAAGGATGAGCAGTTTTTTATTTAAATGCATATGATATTTGTTTAAATATTTTGATGCAACATTTGTATATGCTTTAAAAAAGAGTTGCACAGGCTGGGTCCTTTAATTATCTTTGAGATATAACTTTTATGGGGAATAATTTCCCCTTTTTTATTTCTCCATAAAAGCAATATATTTGAATAAATGTTAATGTGTAAATTTATTTATTTCTAATGTTGCTTTTAAAATTTCAAAATGTATCCGTGTTGTCTCACTCCGTCTAGAAATCTAACGTTAACTGTTAACATTTTTAATGGTAAAAAAACATTGTAACATTTTGTAACTTTTAAGACAACATTAAATTTAAAATAACTTTCGAGCAACACTATTTATGTCACTTTAATTCTATAAACTATATGTTAAAATACACTGGCATATGAATGGATTAAAATCAATAATTTAAAACTGTAAAATGAGAGTAAAACATAAAGGCCAAAACATTCCATGAGGGCAACGAAAAATACAATTATAACCCTATTTGGTTTAGCGTCCGAGGAATTTAAATACACGTTTAATAATATTTTTTTTAAATAAAATAATCTCCCTCCAATATTTATTTTTACTTGCGAGTATTTCTTGAACACATTTTAAACTTCCCGGGTCCGGATACTGCTTTCTGCTATAAACGGTCTGCATGTGCTCAATAATCCAAAGGCGGTAGGAACAACCGTGAACCGTCCGTTATTGCCTTATCTAACCAGAAAGCTGCGAGCAATCATAACTCTTTCTTCAGTTATTCCATCTCCCGCGTGGCTTCTTCCTTCTCTCTTCTTTCAATTTCAAACACCCTCTTAAACCTCTTCTAGTTCTCTTGCCACCCTCAAACTATGGCTTCT
Organism: Vachellia pachyceras; assembly: GCA_025593235.1. Lineage (NCBI taxonomy): Eukaryota > Viridiplantae > Streptophyta > Magnoliopsida > Fabales > Fabaceae > Vachellia > Vachellia pachyceras. The sequence goes on from JANTPZ010003493.1 coordinate 7,226, forward strand.
TTACAGCCTTCATGGTTGTCTTCATTGAACCTTATCTCCCCGGCAAAACCCTCTCTCCTCTCCTCCTCCCAATTTAAGCCCATCAAACTTTTCTGTGCTTTTAACCCTGGAAATGCTGAATCTTCCGAATCCACGCCTGAATCTCCGCCCGGACCGGTTGACCCTGTGAAGCTCGCGTTCAGCAAAGCCAAGTCGTACAGGGAATCGCTGAAATCGAACCCCGATTTGAAAGTCGAGCAAGACATGGCCTCGAGTTCGGTTGAAAAGTCAAACGGGAATGACGGGCCGATGGGTTCGGGTCAGAATAATGTTGTTGATGATGGTGGGCAGAAGGAAATGCCAATGTCTTTGAAGATCGCAATGGAGAAGGCCAAGAAGTACAAGGAGAATAAAGGGAGTGTGCTCGATGAAACGGGTCAAGGTAATTTCTACAAGCATATTTTTTGGGAAAGCAGAAATTTCTTGCATTGATGTATTTACTTCAGTATATGGTAAACACTGAAATTTGAATTGGTTCTTAGGGTTGCAGGGAGGGAATGAAGCAAGAAGTAATATTGTTGATAATAGTGTTGGTAAGAAAGGACGACTGTCCGTTTCGAAAATGGATTTCATGGGACTTGAATTTGCGGATAAGAAACAGACGAGGGGATTACCACCTGGATTGGTTCCAATTTCTGATTCTTTCTCAAGCAGTGATATGCCTGAGGTGGAGCTGATTGTTGGGGATACAGGCAAGTTTGATGCTGCAACAACAGCTACTAAGCCTGAGAAAAGTGGGGAAAATGAATCAGATCTTTACAAGCCAAAAGTTTCTACTTGGGGTGTCTTTCCTAGACCCAGCAATATTTCAAAAACAGTATAGCTTTTGATACTGGGATCTGAAATTTAGAAATTTACTTAATTTGCTCACTTTCAGTTGATTTTGTTGTAAATTAATTTCTGGTATTTTTCAGTACGGTGGAGGAAAAGTGATACGTCCTGGAGATGCGCTAGAGACTGAAGAAGAAAAATCTGCTAAAGAAGAACGAACAAGACAATTACTTGCGGCCTACAAGAAGAAAATTGGATTAAATATTGATCCAAAGCTAAAATCTGAGTGTGAGGAGGTCGGTATATATAATGGCATTTGAAGTATTAAACATCAGTTTCTTTTTCTAAGGTTAGTTTGCATCTTGTTGAATCTCTTGGATTTCATAATAGTCAATGGCTAAATGGATCTAAGTTTCAACTTATAAAAAACTTAGTTGTAGATTTCATTTGTTAAATAATATGAAGAAATTCACGTCAGTGTGATTTACATTCGTAAAAGATATGTTCTCATGTAGTTATGAAAATCAAAATGATATGTTATGAGTTATGACATCCAATTTTTGCATTGAAATAAACTATGCTGACTCAGTTTCTCTTTTTGTTCTTTTGATTTATTTTGCCACTTCTTGAGCTGCTTATTATGACTTTGAAGCATAATTATGCCAAATAACATAATGATTTCAGGCATTGAAGGAAGGTGACTCATTAATGAATGCAGGAAAGTTGAAAGAAGCATTACCCTTCTATGAAAAGGTTATGGAAAAATTACCTTTTAAGGTAACTGCTTTTATGTATACTGCTTAATATTTAATTACTAAAACTGAAAGAAGTACAAGTTATCCTTTTGCTTTGTAAGTCAATTAATCTCCCACTTTACTCTACTAAATATGCTGAAAAAGAAAATTTCTTATATTAATCATGTCTCTGCAGAGTGAGTTGCATGGATTAGCTGCTTTGCAGTGGTCAATTTATCAAGACTCCCTCAGAAGGTATATACAAACTTCCCATTGAATTTGAATTTCAATTCCCAGGATTTTCTGCCTGATGAGAGGGACAATATATTGCCAAAGAAAGCTCGAGATATTTGAGATTTACATAATCTGTAGTTGCTGATTCTATATGCCAAAAGTCTACCGTTTATGTTCATAATATCACAAACCATCCGTTGAACAAGAGTTGCCTGTTTTATTGCCTTATCACTGTTTGTAATAACTAGAAATTCATTTTGAGATCACAACAGCTTCCTGATTTGAAAGGCTAGGTAGATGCTGTTCACCGTTTCCTCTTGCCTTGTGGTTTTCGATATCTGAAATTGATTTGATTAATTGACAGGTCCAATGAAGCTCGACTTATGTATGAGAAACTTCAATCTCACCCAAGTCCTAAAGTGAGCAAGAAAGCAAGACAGTTTGTGTTCAGCTTTCAGGTTATTACTTTCTTCTACATGAAACTCATCCCCTGAAATATATTGCTGCTGTGGAGAGGCCCATTCTCTTCTTATATCAGTAACAATATACTTCAGGCATTCTTAAAGTAATTGGATCTATTTATTTTGCTACCAAATCTCATAACGCATGGTTATACTTTCATATATTGAAAATTAATAATAATTAAGTTAACTGGCTATAATTAAATATTATTTGACAATGCACATATTAGCATGCGTTGACTTCTTTTGCCTAAGCCCGTTTCAAAAGCAAGGGACCATTTTTTTTATATACTTATAGCCATGCATAATGTGTTAAAACTTAAAACTTGGCAGGCTATGGAAATGATGAAGATGACAACAGGGTCTCCATTTTCACTGAACACTGGCTACCAGAATTATTTTGATGCTTTTATAGAAAAAAAGTCTAACTACCCATTACAAGAAGACCTCAACGTGCAAGAAAGGGCAATGAATCAAGTTCTGCCCTATCTTCTCTTTCTTATTTCTCCTATCTTCATGGTAATACTTGTTGCCCTGCAGAAGAGACTATAAACAGATTTTTTTGGTATACAAGTAGACCACCTTCTCTGTTGTATATACGTGTTCACACGCATACCATGTCTTGTTTCATAGTTTTTTGAGGTTCTAGAGAAAGGAAAATCGGTGAATTATTCATGTGTATCACTGTCATATTGATACACCTAATAAATACTGTTAACACACATCTGTACAAATGATACAGCGGATATTGCAATCACTGATAACTCTATACATAACTGCTTCTCTCATCTACTCTCTACAATAGTTTTTGCTGCTGTTATGAAAGTGGAGACGTTAGATCTTCTACATTACATGGACTTTAAGAAATAAGTCACAAAAATGTACTGTGAATGTATGATCTTTGTATTTGATCCCATTTAGCAGGATAAGACTTGTAGTTATTGGATTGCCCGCAGCTTGATAACAATGTGGCTCACTATAAATATTTTGTTTGATATTGATAATGACTGATGACTCATCTTACTAACACAGAAGAATGGAAAATAGCTGCTCCCACATTTGGTTCTTGAAAAATGATCGTGTTATGAACGTTACGATCCACTTGGTATTCTTTTGGAACTTGCAAAAGCCTGTTTAGTTGATACTTCAAATCCATAGAAGATTTTGATATATATATATATATATATATTGAAAGATCAAAGTTTGACATAAGGCAAATGTAAAGTTTTCTTTTTTCATATTCAAGAGTCAGAGAACCATCCACTCGAAAACTCTTGGTGCCAATAAGAAACATGGCTTGCATTTATTTGAAGCTTAATAGACGGCCTGAATTTTTTGCTTAATTGATAGGTGGTCGTCAGAGGACTTGGATGAGTTTGAAATTCATATAACCAACCAATCACGCCATAATATCTTGTATCATAGTGACATTATTCATAAGTTAAGGATCATTGTAAGTTGTTTCTCAAGCAAGAGAGAAATATCAGAGAACGCTCTAACTTCTTTTATTTTTATATAAAGATTATTTATGTGTAGTTTATAGAAAGGCGATTTACTACAGAGTTTGAAGGAAAAGAGTGAATTTCCCAAAAATCCAATAACAATCAAAGAGCATGTAACTACAAGTAATTTGGATTCCTTACTATTTATTGAGGTTTTTAAGATAAAATCCTTTCACTGAAATTTCATAGTAATTTTCCTTTTATAGAAAGACATTTAATTAATTAATTGAATGATAAAGTTTCTACAATGCATAAATTTTCACGTAAAAGCAATATACTATATTTTATAGCCAACAAAAGTTGGTCTAATTCATAAAAATGGGTTCCATATGCCATAAGAATATGGTGAGATACTAAGATTCAAGTCATTTAAATTTTTTTTTTCCACAAAAAATTACGTTCTTACAAAATGCATATTTTTCTATTTTAAATATTTATAATTATACTCCTTCGGTAAATTTGTAAAAAAGATATATACTAATATCTCTTGCAATAAATTGCACGTTTTCTTAACCACAACGTCTTCTTATTCAACAGTTATTCAAATAAAAAAAATATATTTTTGATCAACCATATAAAAAAATTTTGAAAACATATTTCAGTGAAATTTTAGCTCAAAAATTTTCAGCATAGATGTTTATAATGAAAATATATAATTTCAGCGTATAAGGGGCCCGTCTCCATTGACTTGGGAGACTCCACTCCTTGGTCGTTCATGAACTAACGGCTAAAGTTACATTTTTATTATGGAAATATACCAATTGAAACGTTCAATATCGGAAAATTTTTTTAGGATCAGATTCGTCCTGAAAGTTTATAAAAGGTAACATTTTTCACCTTAAGTAACAAATATTTAACGAACGTTTGTTTTCATTCGAATGAAACATGTGCTATTCAAGTGAAGGTATCATGTGATATAGAGATAAATATACAAATATATATATATATATCAAATAGCTGTAATTTTCTTTAAGTCTACTTTCAAATGAAAGAAATTTAAAATCAATTAGATATGTGTCTTAAGAGATATCATCAAACGACTTTCAAACGATAGGTCATTTGCCAAATTTGAAGATGAAACAAAGAAGCTATATCCATGTGATATATATACAAATTTGTATCTTCAACTCTAGATCGTATACGTTGAAGATGAGACATTCATTCAAATTATGTATGCTTCGTTCCAATGAAAACAAACGTCCGTTAAATATATATTGTTCTAAATGAAAAACGCTACATTTTATAATCTTTTAGCAGGAATTTGATCTTAAAAAAAATTCTGGATGGTCAATACTACAATATATATTTCCGTCGTTACAAAATGGAGTATTAATATTTTCAATTTACCTACCCTGTAGAAACCTCAAGAATCTGTGTTTTGACTTTTGACCGATATTTTCAAGCGGGGATGACGATTTCAAGGATAATAGCTGAAGCAATTCAAAAGTCTCTGTTTTGATCGATATGTTCAACAAGCGGGGAAGACGGTTTCAAGGGTAAGAGCTGAACGCATTTCCTAGCCAAAGTCGTCAAAACCACACGCAGCCACACACACTCCTTGCATTAACCTTTCCCACTTCTGCATTTTCTTCTCTGCAGACGCACAAGCTATGGCGGAAGCTTTGGTCGGTGGTGCTATTCTTTCTGCTTTTCTTCAGGTGGCTTTTGATAGGCTGTCTTCTCGGGATGTTCTGAACTTCTTCAAAAAACCAAAATTGAACCAGACATTGCTCAATAAGTTGATGATCGTGCTGTTATCCATCGATGCTGTGGTTGACGATGCAGAGCGGAAGCAGATCACTAATCCGAAGGTGAAGGACTGGATTAATTTGGTCAAAGATGCAGTGTTCGATGCTGAGGATGTCTTGGATGAGATTGATTACGAAATGTCCAAGCGCAAGCTGGAGGCTGAGCAACAGAGTCAAACCAGTGCTATTGGAAAGGTACGAAACTTCTTCAGTGCTTCCGTTAGTTCATTTGAGAAGGAAATTGAATCCAG
>JANTPZ010003494.1:0-14294 GCA_025593235.1 Vachellia pachyceras
ACCTCATAATAGTTTATCGTACATGATTTATATCGTAACCACCCAGGAAGAATGAACAGAAGAATATTATTATTTCACCAACATTATTATGTGTAAAGAAGCAATTAAGTAGAGATCGTCATCGTCCATGAATGTATGTTTGCTTAGCTCTATAACAAATCTATTGGGTTCACATGAATCTAATCTCTCAGATTCCTTATCACCAAAGTCATCGTCTTGATCGATCGAAGACATTCTTTCTTTCCTTTTTTTCCCCTTTACATGGACCCTTTACATGGATCCTTTTCATGTGCCAAAAAAAATGCCAATCCTTTTCATGGACTCCGATACGGCCTCCGATGACCCTAAAAATGTCTTTTTCATATGTCGAACTCCAATTTCAATATTTATTTCAAGAAAATTACCTCATCGTCTCAGAAACAAGTCTCTTTTGGGGGTACTTACAAACACCAGCTATGTGCTGAGCGCGTGTATATATATACACACATTCTTAGCTTTTGATGCCCTTAAGTGCATTCCACAGTGCCTAATTCCTTTAGACAAAGCACATGACCTTCGAACTTTACCTTAAAAAACCTCTTTATTATCTCTATCCAACCACGATATGATTCATAGATATCCCAGTTGGATTCATTAAAGGGGGAAAAGGGTTACCGCGCATTGACCAGCTGACAAACGACAATCACAAATCTCTTCCTCGATCTCTCTGTTTTTCCAAAAGCTACGTTTACGGAGTCACAGAGGGGGGTCATTCTAGAGAGAGAACGAGAGAGCAATACAGAATTTAGACTATAAATATAAATAGAAATCTGCAAATTGCAAATGGGTAAGGACAGTGTAGGCGGTAGCTTGCTTCCTTTATTAGAGAGAGAGAGAGAGAGAGGCGCTTTTGAAACGTAAGCTTTGATAATCTTTTTTATAGGGTGTATCTTTTAGGAGTGTGATCACATGCAAGGCCCAGGGTGATGCCAATTAATCAACAATTAATAGCATTTATGGCCAAAGTGCAAAAATCTTCTACTGCAACTTGTCTCCCCTCCAAAGTAGTCTGATCTTTTTGATTCACGCTTGGCTATAACGACGACCTATATTTTATTTATGTAGCTGGTAACAACTATATATATACTTATCTTCATGCATGTAATTAATGCTGTCCAATCAATACGATGACGAGCTTCCACAGATTAATTTGCCGCTCTAATCTTATCTCATTCATGCATATATGTTAATTAGCTCCTTTAGCTAAATCTTTTGCCCTCAAGATTAAGAAAGCGTTAATGATGTTTAATTTCTATATTAACCTGTGTTGTTTGAGTTTCTATTGTCATCCACTTAAGACAAACTCAATTGGCGGATCATTACTGCCGCTTAGTTTTATATTATAACTGCCATGTCATCGTGTGATAAAGTGATGAACAAATACGAACAAGATGACATAAAGTTCATCTACAAAGAAATATTTCCTTTAATCCCCGAAGTGATAATATTAGAATATATAAATATTCAAAATGTATACTGTTGAACATAACTTATAACATGTTCAACCAAACATTATTCTTTTTTTATAATCATTATTATGTATTGGGTGTGTGCGAGAAATGACTTTCAATAACTCTATATTATACAGTTTTATTAATTATATCACTTTCAATAAAAAAGACAGTTTTATTTATTATGTTATCACAGTTTTGTATGCATTGCTTCTTTAGTGCCAAATTGTTATAAATTTACCTTCATATTAATAAATATTTAAAACTATATATATTATTTTAAAATATTGATCTTTATCTCAAGTACAAATTAAATTGACCACTAACCAATTTCTCTCGGTTGCTATGCATGAACATGATACGATATGTACATATTATATGTGGGTGTGAAAAGGTGAGCTAATTAATTGATAAAGTTGCAGATAATTGAAGGATTTTTTTAAATGACATCATGAAAGTTATAAAACAATCAACATGCATGCTTCCGTCATAAAATTAATTTATTTTAAGAGAAAAAAGCAACTGGGTCCACATGCATGGGTGTACTCTACAATATTTCATGTGAAATAACGTAGAAAATTACATGTGAACGAACAATTGATAAACATTCCACGTCCTTATCGCAATACATGGTTTCAGAAGGGAGACACAGAGATTAAGCACTTTCCTTTTTGTTTGATATCCATAACAGGATTTTTGTGGAAGAGAAAGCGAACTCGCATTTGATTCCATTATACTCCTTGAGATGCTTCTAACTATTCTTTGAACTTTTATGTGCCATTCAAAATCTTATTTAATATCGATAAACATCAAGCTATTGGATCAATTGACAATTGGTTATTCCAACTTAATCAATGATTTTGTGTTCAAGCCTAAATGCATAATTACAATAATTACTCGGAGGCAGCGGTGAGGTACCTCCACGTGGGTCAACACTCTCACGAATCAGACTAGCCGGTTGTTTGATGAATACCTTATAACATAATGCAAAAAGGTGCCAAAACCCAGTTGATTAATAAGAAATTTGATTTTTCTTTCAATTTAATACATGTATGTAATGAATTATCTGTTATTTCTTAATTTGGATGAAATAGTTAAAAGTGATTTATATTATAGATTGGAGGGAGTACAATAATAGTAGTAGTATTAGACCAAATTTAGGAGAAAAATTGCCACTCACAATTACTATATTGCAGCCGCCTAATTACCGCACAAGGTGTTCTGAATCTGAGGGTGACGGCTTTTTGTTGTGATATTGACATTATCCAAAAAATTTGACATTTCAACCAGCCAGCATATATTCCTGTCCTTATAACTTCCTACTCAGACACATGTAAGACCTGTTCGCTCTATTACTATTTTCAGCTCAAACTTTGTTGGAGAGGCGTCTATATTTATTCCCAATTTCTGCACATGTGATGACTCATTCACAAATGATGATGATGATGATTTATTTTCTGCCTTGGAAAAATCTGAGTCTGTGATGAAGAAAGCTAAACCGATCTCGTGCATTTTAGACTTTTCGTTTGGAATGACTCAGTTATACGTTAGAACTTCATTAGTACTCGTCATGAGTCAAAAACTAAAGCATACACGGGATTGAATGTTTAGATAGTAAAAAAAAGCAATCTTCAATTTAATGTACATGCGCTACTTTTCAGTGATCGTATATTAATTTCAAATGAATAAGAAAGGCAGGTACACCGACGAGATTAAAGTTATAATAAAGTGTTAATTAATTCTGTGTTCAAACCTGCTTAATTAAAGTATACAATATCAAAAGGGAATATTGAAGAGGTACACGTAATATGGATAAGAAGTCCTGCGTCTCATCATCCTCACTTAATTCCATTCATTATCCAATCACCAAACGCTGCTTCTTTTTGGTGCGTCCCTGCTAATCTTGAAAAAAAAAAAAGCAAATAGTAACAAATAACAACAACAATAAAGATGCAAAAAAAAAAAATAGCAACAATAATAAAAATAATTTCTTTTGAAACCAATTGCTAATAAATTGCAGCACATTTAGCTTGTCCCCTTCTCAAAAGTACTCTCATAACTTTATCCTAATTGGACTTTTCTTTCTTCCTCTTTTCCGCTCTCAGTTGTCTCCTTCTGTGGAATGCATAATTACAGCCACACAGCTAGTGGTTGTAGAGCGTACCCATTTAATTTAATTTGCTTAATCAATTAACCATCCAGATGTTGGGGGTAGGTTGAAGTTTCCTTAAATTAAGGGTATAATCAAGTCATTGCATGGCATACGTAATTTGATTATAGTGGTTTGACCAGTTGGATGTCTGCTTTGCATCACTATCAGTATGACTAGCTATAGGTATTTGGAATATAATTTTCTATACAGCCATACATATATGACTGTATATGTCTTTATCGGTTTCATATGTATGATCTTTCTTCTTCTTATGATTTTATTATGATTTGATTCCTGTGTTGTTTGATTCTAAATATGCTGTAGAATAACGTACAATTTAACCATTTGGCCGCTTGACCCGGAATTTGCATTTTGATTTCTCTTTTAAGTTTTAAGCTTTATTTGATTCCTATTGCTGAGTTCCCTGTTTGGTTTTGTCTGGTTCTTTGCTTGTTTTTCTCGGTCTTGATTAATTTCTAAATTGGAGTAATAATATATGTCTATACATCATAAGATAAAATTGTACATATTCTCACTTTTTTTGTGCCAACTGTATATATTCTCATCTGTTTATTATAATTACATAGAATTTTGAATTCCATTACCTAGTTTTGCTCAAGTATACAAAAGGAGGTTTTATATTTAGAATCAAGGAAAGTAATTATATACATGATGTGAGTGTGCAAAGTAGTTTTTTTTTCCTGTGTGACGTCTTTTGTATAATATATAGTTCATTTTTGTAGACATAAGAGATTGAAAAATATATAAATTTCAAAGATCTGACCGAACCGAATTTGATCTTTCAACCAAATAAATTTAATCAAGTTGTTTCGATTCGTTTTTTTGGTCCCAGTTTGACTTTACTCGCTCCTGGCTGTTACAATTTGGTTCAAATTGATCAATTCAGTTCGATTTTGATTACTCCTACGACGACAGTTTGATTTCCCATGTGATTTTTAATCATCGTACAACAATCAAAGTTTTAACTCATTCGTAATACACAAGTTGACGGCGGCTATAATTTATGTGATATTTTCATATATGCAGCCTTAAAGTCTGATCGAGGATTAAATATACAAGTCTTGCTTAGAGGGAATTTCGAATTCAAAGCCCATTAAAAAAAAATTATCTCAGTCTCAACTCCGACTCCTAAAATGAAATTCCAAATTTTGTCCTAAGTTGTTAATTTCTTAATGAAGTCATTAATAATTTTCTCATTATTACCGATCAAAATTCCTATTTCGGCTGATCCACTCATTAGTCTTGATAAAACAAAACAAGATGTATTATTAATTGAAGCCTACAGTCATAAATTAATAAAACATACCCCAAAAAGAAAGAATACTGAAGATCGATGAACAATTGTAGAAGAGTAAGAAACATATCGAATTTGATATTGTCGCTGCTTAACAACACTTATGCATGGAACCTTAAAAGTCTATTTAACAGTGTTTTTCTATAAAATGAAATAATCTTCTTTACATGTTTACCCTGACTTACGTAAAAATACTTCTCTGCGTGTCTCAAACGGACCCATTATTTTTTGCAAGATAGACGGATAAGTATGGCAGGCATTGAAACGGTGGTTCATTTTCCGGGAAGCTGCTTGCTTCAGAAAGGTCATCAATATCCTGATTCTTAACTTCAAAACTTTATCAGTATTTTTCTTGGAGGAAAACTTTCTCAGAATATTTTTCTTTTTTCTTCCACTTCTCAATTCTCTGTGTGTGTGTATGAAAAAGGGATGTGCGTGGAAGAAGATTTAGCGGTTGGTGGTTCAGCTTTCCAATTGGCATATACTTCAAATACGGATGTATCTTTATAATCTTTGTAAATTTTTCTCATAAAGATGAAATGATTGGATTCATATCAATTAAATGATGATCCATAATATTCTCTTTTATATATTCTAATTCCTCCCACGTCGGTGACGCTTCTGCAAGAAAATAAAGACCATATCTTCTGGGGCTTCGTTCTAGGTGACTTGTATATTCTCGTTCTATATATTATTATTTTCATTTTTCAATACAAGAGCTTGATAATTAGTAATATATTTTAGATTCTGTACATATCAAACTATTTTTTGAAAAAAAATAGAAGTGTAAAAGTTATTTTGAGACTGCCTAGATTTCGGTGTTCATCATGAAATTCAATCCATAAATATTCAATATAGTTTAGCATGGGAAACGAGTGGAAGAGTGTAGAAGTTAATTTTATGTCAAAGCCAGCTAATTTTTTTTATTACTGATATATAGCAAACAATTGGCACTTTATTTTTTCCCTTGACATTTTTGTTAATTGGCAAAACACACCTTTAATCGCCAAAAGTAGTGTCTAATTGAATAGGTTTTTGTTGGTCCTATTACAACTCAGACATTGCTAAAGATTATTTTCTTATCTTATTGGGCGGATTAAAAGTTATATGATAAAGCACTGTTCTTTTTTTTTTGGGTGGTGATAATTGCTTTTTTTTTTTAATTTCTCCTACTTTTCAGATTTTCCCCTCTTTTCACACAAAAATTATTGGTAAAATAAAAATGTTAATAAAAGATGAAGGGATTTTCCTGTTTCTCAGAGGCATCTTGAGACCGACAAAGCAACCTTACAATTCAAAACCAACAAATTAAAAGGGAAAAAAAAGGTCAATTGGGAAACGAATTTTATCCAAGAATCACTAATATTATTATATATAACAAAATATTTTTTTTAAATAAAAAGTAATGAGAGTGAGAAACCAAAATTAAAATGAAATAAAGGTGAGGATTGCAGGAAGCGGTAATGGAGATCTGAAGTCAGAAACATGAAGGATAGTCAAAAATGGTGACTTTATTGGAGAATGATACAAGTATTTAGATACAAATCTATTGGATTTATGACTCTGCTATGCCCAAAACAAAAGTGTCCATTTACATGTCATTACGTACAAATTTTAATATTGAAGGATCTTCCAAGTCAAAAAGGTCAGTTCCGGCAGCCCTACCCTGCTTCTCCAACACCAAAACCACTACTAGCTTCCTGGATCCTTCTTTATGCCTGGTTTTATTATTCCACACCCCAAAGATTCTAAAAACCTATATCCATTCATCTAATGAGTCTTAGAAATTGATGCATGAATGAGTGCAGACAATTAGAGCGTGGAATGCATGTTATAAGACGTAGATAATTGATTTGTATATATTAAAAAAAATCAGTTACAAATGAGCGTTGGATTCCTTAAAAAATTGTCTTTGATTATATGGTTTAGAACTATCCATTAACATAAATCCACTTAATTTGTTCAATCAACATGGGTGGTTTAAGGCAAAACTCTAACTTTGGAAAATAAAGTGGATTGAAATCCTACTATGAACGTGAAATCTCGGTGTTTAACATGATTTTTTTAAGGATATGAGACAGGGAAGAATAGGAATATCTCAGTAAGGTCAACTAAATTTCACGTTACCTCAAATCTAAAAATTTCAGAATGGTCCAATAAGTTGCCTATAATATTTAACCAAAGGAAAGGAAAGGATCTCCATTTGCGTTTGGGAGAAGAAAGTGGCTAGCTACAAAGGCAAAAAGGGAGTGATAGAAGTTGGCGAGGGTTGGAAAGAGACAACCCTGTCCAATAGGATGCAGTCATAATCAGAACAAGAAGCCGAAGAGAACCCATTCGTCTATTTAAAAACCACTTGAGGGGAAAGAGGCAAACGCAATACAATTCTGCCAAGGCAAGCTAAAATCTCTCTCATTCAACATCCACATACAAAACCTCTCTGCCTCTCAAATATTCAACCAAGAAAAGAAAGGAATTCTCTCTGCACACACCAGAGCTCTATTTCTATATCTATCCTCTATCTCGCCATTGTTGAATTCTTCAATCTCGTAATCTCTCTTTACAAGCTCACAATGGTTACATGTATCAGCAGAATCATTGTCAGCTACATTTTCCTCGTATCATGTCTCTTTGCAGGTGCTCTGTTTTGCTCTGTTTTTCTTCATTTGTTCCTGTTCCTGCAGATCGTTTTATTGGATTTTTTTATTGGGTAGCACTAACGAATTTCCAATATCTTATAATCACAGGAACTGGGTTTTTCAGAGGCGTGGCATCGTTTGGAATCAACTACGGTCAAGTTGCCAACAATTTGCCACCACCTGACAAGGTTATGGAGCTCTTGAGCTCCCTTAAGCTCACAAAAGCAAGAATCTACGACACCAATCCTCAGGTGTTAACTTCTTTTGCTGATTCCAACGTTGAGCTCATTGTAACTGTGGAGAACCAGATACTAAGTCAATTGGGTGACCCTCAACAAGCCCTTCAATGGGTGAACACCCACATCAAACCGTACGTCCCAGACACAAAGATCACAGGGATTCAAGTTGGGAATGAGGTCTACAGTGATGACAACCCAACCATGATTCAGTATTTAGTACCAGCCATGGTTAACATTCATAATGCTCTAGCTCAGCTAGGTATAGGCTCAAATATCCATGTTTCAACACCTTCTTCCTTAGCAGTGCTCCAGGAATCATACCCTCCTTCAGCTGGTAGTTTCAAAAGCGAGATTTCTGGGAACATGAACCAGCTTTTGAACTTCCTGTCGAGCACTAAGTCACCTTTTTGGATCAATGCCTACCCTTATTTTGCTTACAAAGATAACCCTACCGGGATTTCTTTGGACTATGCATTGTTTAATCCTAATGCAGGGATGGTTGACCCTAACACCCACCTGCACTATGATAATATGCTTTATGCTCAAGTAGATGCAGTTGTGTTTGCCATGGCTAAACTGGGATTCAATGGGATAGAGGTTAGGGTATCAGAAACTGGTTGGCCATCAAAAGGAGACCCTAATGAAGTTGGTGCCACATTTATCAATGCAGCAACTTATAACAGAAATTTGTTGAGAAGGCAAATGGCAAATGAAGGCACACCTCTAAGGCCCAGAATGAGGCTGGAAGTGTACCTATTTGCTTTGTTCAATGAGGATATGAAGCCAGGACCAACCTCGGAAAGAAACTATGGCCTCTTTCAACCTGACGAATCCATGGCTTACAATGTAGGGCTATCTGCTCTGTCAACTACTTCATCAGCTTCAATTTCTCTTACCTCCTCCGCCGCTAAGAAAAAGGTAAAAAGATAGGTTCGTTGTTTTCACCTTATAAAAAATGATAATTTAGATTATAGCAGAGCTAATAGAGTATAAAGAGAAAAGGTATAGTCCACAGTTAAGATACGTGCATGCCAATGTAAAGCGGGGTTTGTATATGGTTCTCATATACACTCATTTGTAAAAAAAAAATCCCATTACTTGTTCTTTGACCAATAAGTTTTACTTATACGCATTTTATCTCTTTCTGACTGTCTTCTAATATCTTTCCCCCTTCACATTTTACTGTGAAACAGGCAGCTCCAATGGGATACTGGAGTTTGGTCTTCTGGATGATTGTGTGTTTGATGACCTCAACTATTTTTGTGAGAACAACATCATAGGCCTATGGGACACCTACCCATGTATATATATAGAAGAACAGTGGGGAGTTTACTTCCTTCAAGTAGCAAAACCGAGACCTCAAAACAAAGGCACTTCAAGCACCTCAACAATGAAGCGACTAGACATGACAAGTGACGCTATTTCGCAGAAATAGGGACCAATACACTTTCCAGACGATGAAGGCTAAAAAAAAATCATCCATATTGTAAAGGAAATGAGGATTTGAATAGGAAGATCATCCTATCTTAATTCACTTTCTTTGGACAAGCATGTGGTGGTGACGTGAAATTGAACTTATTTTTAGGTAGATAAGGGACAAGAGCCATTCCATTCTATATTTCAGGATGATGTGTAGGAAGAATAAGTCCTGGTTTCGGTTTATTTACTTAAAAATTATCAACTAGGACATATATTTGTATGTTGCTGATCATGTAGAGTTAATTCCATTCATGCAAAGAAGAGAGAAAGTTGCAGCTAGAGGAGTAAGCGTTATTGAAGCTAGCCTTGTCTGTCTTATGTCTCAACCCATTGGTTGGTAGGAAAAGCCGCTCCTTTTGGGACGTGGAATCCATAACTCTTCCTATTTGTGTATAAATAAATACAAAGGTTACTATTCCCACGCTCTTTTCCTCCCTTGCCAAGTATCTTACGCAAAAGTTCAAATATTATATCATACTGAAGAAATATAAGGTGCGTGCCACAAAGTTTAGGCTTTGTTTGGTTGTTTTTATTATCCTCCAGAGGACAATGGGGCGGTCTTGCTTTATTCCCCTGGCCAACTGTCCGTCAGCATATCATATGCACAAGCGCCTTTATCAATATACAATACATTTTCATTTTTCTTTAGTTATTTCTCCTCATAATTTTTAGAATTTCATACTATTTTGGTTCGCTGAGAGAGATTTTTAAAGGGGAGGGAACAATCATACCTCAGCCTTATCGGAACCTGATGGAGCTGGTCTAGCTATTTGACATCATCCAATGTGGCGCACATGTTACCCTCGAACTCGAATGCGACCCCACCGAGCAAGAAAATTTTCCTTCTTTAAGCGAAAGAAGAAGACGAAGGGCAAGCTTCGAAAGAAAAGCGCGGAGGATTTTTTGGTGGTTGTGGAATTGAATCTTCTGATTCATATATTTTTGCTGCTGCTGCAGGAGGCATGTGCTGTGAAGGTGGGTATTTGGTATTTTGGCCTTTTATTAGGTGTTCGATAAAAGTCCAGTGACAGGAATCCTACGCGGGAAGAGGGTCTAAATGGCTCGTAATTTCAGAAAGATTCGCAAATGTGGTCCTTGCATTGCCATTCTCAGATACTGGTTCATCATCTGCTCAAGCTGCGAAGTCATCGTTTGGAAACTCAATAAACGTTGAACATTTCACGGCTGACTTTTGCCTATGTTTCTTCTCATGTTTTTCTGTTATTTACGCGCCATAATAAAAAAAACATAACGAGGAAAATAGGCATGAGTAAATAAATAACGGTAATTCATTGTGCTGAGGACTGCAATGTTAATAAATAGGTAAATATATATAAAGCATTAAAAAATATAAAAAAATGGAGATTAGAGGTGTGATTACAAGAAAAGAAGTTGGATAGTTATTAAACACGCCAAGCTATATGAAAGAAATTCCCGGAAGTCCATAGAAAAATTATTGCTAATTGTTCGAAATGGGAAGCAAAAATATTCTGATTCTTAATTAAGAACATATCCGTCTAAGTTAGTTCACCATCTAAATAGCCCTTTTTGCATGTTTGATCATCCACCACAATATCAACATGAGGTGGAGGATGATGAAAGAATCTCAAATAGTGTATCTCGATTTATTTGAATGAAAGAAGAACTTAATATTTACTTAAAAATGATATATTTAATGATTTGTTTTTCAATCGAGTTCAATATCATCGTGTAATCAATGTAACCGGTCTCACGTAGTGAGATAATGCTTTGTTTTTATTGTTTGTTGTTGAGTATTAGAATTCATTAATTTAAACGAACAAGAAAGCGAACTCTAAACTCTCTCCTCAGCCTCCTACTCTTAAGTCTTACCTAACAAAGATACAGTACTTCTTTGAAAATTCATTTTTCCCAACGGTACAATAATTAAGATAAAATCATCTCAAAATTTATAAAAACCATATCGAAATCTATAAAAATCATCTCGAAATCTGTAAAACCATCGAAATCCATAAAATCACCTCAAAAGCCGTAACTCATTTTTCCAACAGAGTTCCCAAACACACTTATAAAAGATCCATTCCAATCTATTTGCAGACTTCGCTAAGTACGGTAGTTTGCAGATATGAGGTTTTCTCTACAAGTAATGCTTAATCAAATCAGCCCCACATTTTGTGTTTGAGCATATTCATGCATTTCTCTCCCTCCCCAACTTTCACTTTTTCTTTAGGCCCTGTTTGTTTGTTACGTGATATTGAATTTTGAAGGATTGGAAATGGGATTAAAAGTGGGATTGAGGCTTCAAAATTATGTTTGACAACAAGTAATATTTAGAGAAAATGATGGCATTAATGTTATTTTATAATCAAACATAAAATATGAAAACATTATGGTACATTCCCTATAAGAAATGGAAAAAAAAAAAAAAGAAGTCATGGTCTTCCATGGATTTGGGTTCACGGTGTTTCTCTCGCATCTTTATTGTCAGCCACCGTATATCCACAGAGAAGCTGTTTGCCTCCATGAATTTCCAATTTTTATTGACCCCACTTCTCCTTTAGAGAATAAATGCTTTATCCACAAGGCTAAGTGATGCTTGAAGCTAGGTTCACAGAGGTGGAGAACAATGGAAGGCAAGGAGGTTAGAGCAGGGATATCGCTGTGTGTTGGTTAAAATTGGCATTGTAAGAGGAGGATGGGAGATGAAAGTGACGACAAAGTTAATGGGGATGGGGTTTTGGCAATTTTGTCTTTAAAAAAGCAATCATACACGTGCTTTTCTAACTCATACAGAAGCGTTTGGCTAAGCGTTTAGACTCTTTAAACGTGTGTTCAATAGTATTTTTCTGTAAATCAAAGTAATTTCTTTCAGATACTTACCCTGTAAATCGTAAAAAAAATACCTTTTCACTATTTTTTTAAATGGGCACAGAGCAATTATACTTTAGGTGGGATTAGGGTTGGGATTGGACATGTTATTACCCCATGCCAAACATAAAAGTGTTATTGCCCAATACCATGTATCAAACTGGCCAAAGATTAAACTCTACGAATTATATTTCTTATTTCAATATCCCTATCAAAATAAATTGAAAGTAAAAAAAAAAAAATACTGGTAACATTAACGCAATCAAAATATTTTTTTCAAAAAATTAATCTTTCAGCTATTCAAGCTTTCAGCCATTGACTTACCCATGGGCTATCCTTATCCCATGAGATGTGGCGGCCAAGTTTTGGATTGAAGAGCATCCAAAAGGCGACCGGACAAAAAACGAGAAAAAGCGCGGAGGTGATGAAGAAGGAGACAAAGAAAACCAGACGCAATCTCCAATCTCCAATCTCCAATGGCGCCAAATTGACATCTGCGACTATCTAATCTCAGTCCTAGATTAACAAGCCATTCTTCCGTTCTTCTTCTTTATTAGTGCCGTCCATCGGCACCATTCCGCTCTGGTGATTGGAGAGCCGGGGGTCGCCATTCCTAGATCACCTCCAACCGTGAAAGCTTGCTGCCGCCCCCTCATTCTGGCATCCATGCTTGTGTTTCGATGTTCCGGTATGTGTTTCTTTCTCCAATTGGATCTATCATTTTTTTACTGCATCTTCTTTTCTCGATGATTGATGGTTGCTACTCTTCCTTTGATTTGATTGTCTGATACAGCCTCTTTCAAGTTTCATTCATGGGTTATATCTTTAGTTCCATTATCAAACTTGCTTTTTGGCCCCAATCGCCACGCCAATTTAATGATGATTTAGCTGCAGTAAGCCAATAACTTTTCGTCTTGACGCTTTCTGGGTTGCAATCTATAGAATTCTGTGTTTGGTGTTCTTGAGCTTCAACTCCAACATCCTAATGCTAAAGATAAGGGATTCATTCGCTATCTTTTTTCCCTCAGGCTGGTTAACTATCTGATGTGGCACTTACAGGTGAATCCAGACTGAGTCGCACCGCAAGCGAGTTAAAAAGCTGAAGGATTAAACTATTCATTTTTCTTATTTTAAAATAGAAGAACGGATACGAGTCATATCCGGTTCCTCAGGCAGTTTCAAGCTCTCTCTCTCTCTCTCTCCCTCTCTCTCTGTGCGGTCGTCTTGCCGGCGATGAGCGCAACGGCGGAAGGAAGATCCTATTTTAAGCAGTAGTATCTTTTTCACCCGTTACCATTCACCGTCTTCGCTTCCGACAATCCATTTTTTTTTAAAAAAACGTAGAAGTCGGTGAACATAGGCGTTGTATCCTTGTACATATTCTTGGCTTCTTCACGGCAAATGGTTTTTGCTTAGAATCATAGAATAAATAGCTCGAGATTATTCTACGCATTGCCATTAAAAACGTTAAGTTCTTTGATTTTGATTATACTAAGCAATTCTTGCTGGATAGCTTGTAGACGATATTTGTTCCATTGAAAGATTCTCCACGCAAGTGTGTTGCTTGTGCTTAAAGGCTAACACATCTTGATTAACCATTGAAATTTGTCATCTTAAGACCGTTGGTGGCTTGCTCATGACTTTGGGTAATGCCTTTTGGCTGAGGTATAGTTTTGGATTATATCCCAGAAATTTCAATGCCAAATCCTGTTCTATTCTTGCATTAGATCAGGAGCTCAACTCCCTTTTAAAATCGTGCAAAAGGTCTTCTGAAACCAATCAAATCCATGGCTACATGGTTAAGACTGGTCTTGATAGCGTTCCTTTCAATTTAAGCAAGCTCCTGGCAGCTTCCATCCGTGATATAGAATATGCGGCATCCATTTTCTGCCATATACAAAACCCAAACCTGTACATGTTCAATACAATGCTTAGAGGCTATTCTATCAGCGATTACCCAAAACAAACTTTTATATTGTTCAACGATTTGAGGGCTCGAGGATTTGTTCTGGACCAATTCTCTTTTATCACAACACTCAGAGCTTGTGGTCGAGCATCTGAGACTAAGATTGGCCAAGGGGTCCATGGAATTGCATTGAAGTCTGGGCATACGATGTTTATTGATGTGAAGAA
>JANTPZ010003497.1:0-16346 GCA_025593235.1 Vachellia pachyceras
GCGGCGGCGGCGTCCTCCCTCTCCAAGAAGGTGACGAAGCCGAAAGAGCGGTGCTTCTGAGTGGCCTGATCAAGCGGCGTCTTGACGTCCTTGATGTCGCCAAAGGGTATGAAGGCAGCGTGAAGGATTGATTCGTTCACCTCCTCAGCTAGCCCTCCCACGTACAGCGTATTCTTCTGCACACCTTGCATCGCCATTGCTCAGTGTTGCAGGAGCTGCAACAATTCACCATACAAGGATGGCTCCTATGGTAGCAATGAACATTTGTGAGTGTGTTGGGCTGGGCCGGTGACAGGCCGTTACTTCCAATGCAACTGTTTACGGTTAGTGAGTAGGGGTTAACTGAGGTCTCCAAACACAAATTCAAATCTTGATTGGGTTAACCCTTTACTATGGTTGGAATTTCTACTGACGTGTACATTTTGTTATTTGATAATATCTTAAATAGAATTACCTTCATTACAGGGATATTTGTATTTGGAATAAAAATTCAGAATTAGTACCGATTTGAATACGGTGATCTTTAATAGAAGAATATTCATACATATAACAAAAGTTGTTACTCTCATCATACAACTCATGTTGACAACGAGTTGGCTCATAATTCACAAAGTCATGAGTTCAATCCGTGAAGCTATATCTTAATTCTGGTAAAGCACCGAGAGTCTGGACCCAACTTAGGGCTTGTTTGGGGTCACGTTTCAAAATTTTGGTTTTGTTTAAGTACTCAAATTTTTTTCAAAACTTAGGTCTTGTAACAAAATCTAGGTCTGAAACCTAGATTTTGAAAAAAAATTATTTTCTTGTCAAATCACACTCTCTCATAATAAATTTTCTTTTTCTTCTTTTTCATTTCTTTCTCTTTCCTATTTCTTATTTACTTTTTACCTTAAACTCCGTAAAAACCAATAACTTCCCAAATACAATCAACTTTTAAAACCTAAGTTTTGCCTCAAAATCCGTAAAAACAATTCTCCCAAAATCTGTTCTCCAAAACCTAGATTTTGCTTCTAACTCTGTTATTGTCAATGGACTTCACGAACTTCCAAACAAGGTCTTGGTTCATCTTCTTTTTCACCAAACAAAAAGTTTGTTTCAAAAATAAAATCAAATAATATACTCCATTCATCCTAAATTTTTGCAAGACAGACTGGGATTTATATTGAGCAGTGTGGAAGTATTTTGTTCTTGGAATAAATTATTTATATCATAGCCTTCTTTTCCCTCTTTCATATAAATGAGAAAATTTCCTACTACGTAGATAATTATCTTTAAGAGATTTTTCTTTTAATATAAGGTTCTATCATTAAAAAAAATGAATAAGTGACTGTTAAAGACAATGTAAATTATTTTTAAGTTAATTACTATTTTTAGAAGTTTATTTTAAAAAAAAATTCTTATAAGAAATTTTAGTTTCAGGCGGGGCTAGGGCTATATTTTTGGGAGAATTAAATTGAAGGACCCATGAGAAATAATATTTAGTGAAAAAGAACTATAAAAATCTAATCTATTCAGAAGGATCAAACTTTAAAATATAAAATTGAAAATAATAAATTATCCATCACCAAACTTTTACCTGTCCTACCAATTTTCTCCATATTCTATTTTAAAACAAAAACAAATTTTTAAATATCACATATTAAACAAAATTTTCCTCAAATTTCAAAATATGCATAGTATTTTAATTAAAATAAAGCTATATACTTTAAATAGAAATAGAGATCCTTTATAGCTTATTATATATGTTGAAAAAAGTTTGTGTTTTCTAGAAAACTAAGATAAAATTTACACAATTTGAAAAAATAAAAAAGTTTATATAATTTATTTTTTTATTTTAGAAGAATATAAGTGATTTTTTTAAAAAAATCATGTAACGTTAATAAAATTAAAAAAAATCTAACTAGTGTTCATTATATTAATCAGGTATAAAATTAATCATATTAATACATACACATCCATATTATGAATTATATTATACAAATATTACTTTGGTTGAAAAAATAAGCTGTTTTAGTTTAGGTTTGATTTTTCATTTTGAAAGCTACTACTGTTGGAAAGAATATAGTAATTTGGTCATTGGTAATTTAGTATTTTTGAAGTTACAGTTTAACTTTTGATTCTCCTAAATAATTATAATTTTTATGATATTTATCAATAAATAGTATTTTTTTACTAGGCCTTCACTTTAATTTTCTCTATATATTTTTTTCTAAAATCTTTATATCCTTACCCTTTTCAAAATTATTGAAAAAAGATATTTAAGAGACGATTGGCTAAAGTATACTTTTAGTCTTTTATGTTTGCGTCAGGTTTCATTTTAGTCCTTTAAGTTTAAAAAGTGCACTTTCAGTCCTTCAAACTTAACGCCGTTAGTTTCTCTTAACGGAAAATGCTAACTCATCAAATTTAATCGATAACTGTGCAATAAAACGTTAATAAAACATACTCATATTTTTATTATAATTTAATAATATAATAAATTTAATATTTTAAATTGTGTAAAATAAAAAAATATCTAAAATAACAGCGTTAAATTTGATGAGTCAGCAATTTCCGTTAGGAGAGACTAACGGCGTTAAGTTTGAGGGATTAAAAGTGCACTTTTTAAACTTAAAGGATTTAAGTGAAACCTGATGCAAACATAAAGGACTAAATGGAAGATTCCATCATTTAACAAAGAAAGAAAATGATTATTAAAAATTCCATCAAAAAGTGAATGTTAAGAAAATTAATTTTTTTGTTAATCACTATATTTAGAAGTTTGTTTAATATAAGATTTGCTTTTAATTAAATAAAAGATTTCTTTACGTTGCACTGTGGAGTGAAAATCATTAGACGCATATCACCTATTCATGCCTTACCATATTAAGCACTACTCGTTGGCGACGATTGGCTTCCTCTTCACCTACAGCTACACGCAGCCCTGCAACTCAGGTACTCCATAAAAGCTCACTCCTTCTACTTTCTTTTGTTTTGTTCCTTTTCCCATCTGAGATTTTCTTGGCGGCCAAACATGCTTTCTCTTACTTCCCTTGCTGGCTCCAACATCCGAAGTCATAGATTCCTGATTTCTCGCCGGAAAATTACTTGATTATTGTTAACTTCATCCGACGTTGAAGTAAGGGTTTAAATTTCAGTATATTCCGTATCAGTCTGCTATTCTTGGAGTCTTTTAGATAAATGGTACCTTCTTTGAATCTTTCTCCTCAATAAGGAAGCAACTTCTTCGCCTTTTTTATCTTCGTTTTCGTCGGGTGACTCTTTGTATGATCGTATGTAAACCTCTTTCTTTCTTTGTTCTTTTCATTTTAATATCTTTTGGCGTCATCATCACTGGGTCAATCGTTTCAGGGCTTTAGTGTTTTTTGAATGGTACCCCAGTAAACAATACAGTGTTTACTGTTACATTGAGCTCGAGTGATAGAGTGCTCTTGTTATCGTTGTAGAAAACGGTGAGGCATAAAACTATTGAAATTAATTTTATTTTTGGAGGTTTCAGCGTATTAAGAAACGTATTTGCTATGTGCAACTGTGTGTTGCATTATCAAGCAGGAAATCCATCTTCTCAGCTTGTTTTCTTGGGCTTACTGCTATAGATAATATTTTAGCACCATTGTTCCCTCCTTTTACAGTTAAATTTGCTGAACTTCTTTCACTCAGAAGCAAAAGGTAGACAATTTTTCGCGAAACTATTTCTCAAGACCGTATGACTGAGTGTCTTTTAGATTTCTTGGTGCAGAAGGAATCTGTAACGTTGGTGTTTTTATTAGCAAATTTTCACCTCTATTTTCCCAGTTGCAAAGGCAGTTCCTTTGCTGATATAATGATACCTGAATGTGCTTATAACTTAGCTTCCAACCAAAGAGAAAAAGTAAAGGCATCTGATCCAGGATGAAAATGGAGAATTTATCTTAGTAATTGGAAATGCGTATGTTTTAAGCAACTGGTGTGGTGATTTAAGTACTTAAGTTGATTATAGACTATTTTATTAAAACCGCTTTTTCAAATTTCTTTTGCTACGCTATCCCAAAAAAAAAAGAGAAAAAGAAAACTTCGTTTTGTTGATTATTAGGCATCAACCTGTTTTCATTCAAATTTTTCAATCAGATTTTCATTCCTTTTTTCACTATTTTTTGTTGAAACACAGGTCTTTGATTTAAGGGGGCATTTTGTTTAGCTTAAAATAAGTGATTTTGCATTTATAGGACAAAAAACTTTTTTCTCATGTTTATCTTATACATAGTAAAATCAATTAAAATAAGTTAATACAAATAAGCACATACTAGTTATCTATCATGCTACACACACATATTATCTTAAATCATAAATAACCATGGAAGTAAGCCCTATTTCTGATTTTTTTCACATGTTTATCTTATACATAGTAAAATCAATTAAAATAAGTTAATACAAATAAGCACCTACTAGTTATCTATCATGCTACACACACACACACATTATCTTAAATCATAAATAATCATGGAAGTATGCCCTATTTCTGATTTTTGATTTAGAAGTATATTTGTAAATTGGTTAGCGTTCCCTTGGAAGCCCAAGTCTGTTTTTAATCACTATTAGAAGTGTGAAGGTTCAAGTGGATAAATCATAGGAGAAAATTTAGATCTATTTTTGAAGTGTTCACTATAAAATTCTTTAAAAAGATCATGATAAATCAATATATTTTACAGCTCAGTACAACATGATTGGGTCTTAAGAAAAAGTTCCTGCACATGTTACATTTCTTGTTGTAGAATTATAGCAAACACCCAAGGATTAATATAATTAGGGCATCTGAACTTTAAGTTGACATAAAGATTCAATAAAATTCCATTTGTCTTAACAAGGGGCAGAAATGCAGGTACAGTAGAGGTGCAGAGTTTCTTGACAAACAAGTGGTTCTTATGTTAGTGTTGAATCAAGTGATATTTACTTGTTGAAATTCTCATGGCTCCAAATGCAACTCACAATTCAAGAGTTGCCAGGGCCTTGAGCGCTATGAAGGACTTGGAAATTCCTCTTGATGAAGTGGAACCAGTGTTGCAAGAGCTGTTGACAGTGTATGACAAGAATTGGGAATATATTGAAGAAGATAACTATCAGACACTCGTAGATGCATACTTTGAGCTTAAGGAAAATAAGGTAACTCTTATAAGCAAGCATATTGTTTTTTGTACATTTAAATATCTTCTTGTTTATTCTGTTTCTAAATATTCCATTTGCGCAATCTCATCACTTGTTTTATGTTATATCTGCTGAGCAGATAAGAATTGACACACTTAAGTTATAATCTGTTGACAATCTCTCGACTGCATCAAAAAAAAAAAAAATTTCATTGAGTAACTTCTTTCCTTTGACTATACTTTTGTGTGTATACTTTTTAGTTTATACTTTATGCCCTTGTTTTAAAATAGGATACAAAAGGTAAGAGAAAAGCTCTCATCTGTCATCATGGTGGAGAAATAAAAACCAAGGACAACCCAAGACAAATATTATCTGCAGAAGAGAATGACACGCCTCTAAATACCCTTGGACGGGAAATTATTGAATCGTCTCAACCTTTGACGAGCAAAACGAGATCTAAAATCAACCCTCAATCATTGAAAACAAGAATTAAAAAGGTAGAAAGGATACCGAAGTTGCCTCGCATGGCTGCTACAGATGGAAAATCAAATCCTGACAAAGAATCTTCTTCAGGGCATGGGGAAGAACCTGTTGATAAGCCTAGCTCTGCTCCTATTCGAAGAGAACATCTGCCAAATGGACATCATAGGAAAGAGATAATGCAGCCTAAAACTGGACACGATAAGTTACATCTTGGATCCAGTTCAACAAGTTGCAGAGGTATTGTTTATGGTCTTCCTGATCAGAAATTTGTACCTATGTTCTCTTATGCTTTCATATCCTAAACCGTTTAATCTTGATATGAATATATTTGAATTCATCCTCAATCGTCTCCTTTCTTTTAACATTTCCTCTATATCAAAAAGAGATGGACTGAAGAAGCATTCTCAAAGCAAATGATTTCTCCTATCTATGTTTCCTTTTTATACCAAAAGAAAATATCTGGCTGAAATGGACTGTTGAAGATAATCTCATTCCTACGCATGTTAGCTAAATCCAACTCTTCCATCTCGTAATTACCTAATCTTTCTTACAAGATTATGCTACTCTAGCAGAAAGGAGTGATTTTTCCTTTGTAGCCATCTTCAACATTATCAATTATGTTGTTTACTACTTCCTTGGTCAGTAAGACTGTTTTGCAGGATTGAACTGCATCTTGAGGACAGGTTTTCATATCCAGAACAATTTTGGATTAATCTTTTAGGAAAATAATTTGTGCAATTTAACTCGAGCAAATTCATTCATGGCCTGCATTGCCCATGCGGGTCATTTTTTTGTGGGAAAATACTGGCCTCCAAAGTTTGATCATGGTGCAGACGTAGGATTTGTTTGGTTAAGAAAATATTAGCATCTTCTTAATGAATTTCTTCCTCTATAGTCCATATCACTAAAATGATATAATTTTTTGCCCATTTTTCCCAGGTCCATCTGAGGTTTTGACTAGAAATCTTCCTCCCGTCAAACCGGTGTCTTCTGTGTTTCTGGATTTGAACAGTGTCCTTGACGATTCTACACACGATGACAATGCCACAAGCAGCAAGGCTAATATTAACATTGCCTCTTCAAAATCTGGAGAAGTGAAAATTTTCTTGAACTGTGACCACGCACTCAGACAGCCAAACTACAAAATTCCAAACTTAGATGCTGTTATGAAGATCATGGAGAAGAAGTACCTCTTGTCTAGCAATAATGTTGAACCCCAATGTTCTATGGCGAATTTATTAAAGGGTTTTTGTGAGAGTTTCCTTAAATTGGGCTTGAATATGAATCAAAACCGGTCACATCCTGAGTTTAACAATGCAATAAGATTAACAAATGGCCCACAACAAGCTGTTGCTCAAGATGAAAGGAAGCTATTTCAGTTTCTTAGGGACATAACAAAAGGCTCAGAAAAGATGAAGATATCCTTGATAGATGAGTATGATAGCGGGGAATTACCGAAGTTTAATTACATACCGCATAATATAATATATCAGAATGCTAATGTAAATATTTCACTAGCTCGTATTGCGGATGAAGGTTGCTGCTCAAATTGTTTAGGAGACTGTCTTTCTCAATCATTACCTTGTGCATGTGCTCAAGAAACTGGTGGAGAGTTTGCTTACACGCAGGCAGGCTTGTTGAAAGACGAATTTCTAACATCTTGCCTGTCAATGAAAATGGAAACTCAAGCTCACCAATCGGTGTACTGTCAAGAGTGCCCACTAGAGAGGTCTAAGAATGAATGCATTCCTGAACCATGTAAAGGGCATCTGATCAGGAGGTTCATTAAGGAATGTTGGAGGAAATGCGGATGTGACATGCAGTGTGGAAATCGTATAGTGCAGCGTGGTTTAAGATGCAAATTGCAGGCAAGCTACTCTTTAATTTTCTTACAGTGCTTATAGGTTGCAATTTGGTTTTCCTGGGTTGTTTCGTTTTGTTATTCAATAAATGTACCGTGGTGGGAAGAATAGAGAATTATATCAAATGTAAAAATATGTTTGAGGTTGTCTTCCTGATCAGAGTAAAATTGAAGTCTTGATTTTATCTTGTATATTTTGTTGGAGTTATGTCTTGTTCTTTTCATCTCTTCAATACCAAAAATAAAGGCATTTTCGTGATAGTATGAATTAGCTTATTTAGTGCTGTGGTTCACCACAAGGGCCCACTATCATTTGTGTCGTCTATCTACAAATTTGAACATTTTTGTTAAAAGAAAGTCTTTCAAAATTGGATTCTTACATGTATTTTAATGGTAGCCTGTGTTCCTATGGCTACAGTATTTATTTTAGTTTATTATAATGGCTACATTGTTGTCTTTAAATTTTCAGGTGTTCTTTACCAGTGAAGGAAAGGGCTGGGGCCTTAGAACACTGGAAGATTTGCCTAGGGGATCGTTTGTATGTGAATATGCGGGCGAAATATTAACCAACATGGAGTTGTATGAAAGAAATGTGCGCAAAAATGGCAATGACAGACATACATATCCTGTAACCCTCGATGCAGACTGGTGCTCAGAAGGGGTGTTAAAGGATGAGGAGGCATTGTGTCTAGATGCAACATATAATGGAAATGTTGCCAGATTTATCAATCATAGGTAATGTTTATATGTCTAAACTCTGAAGGCTTACATTTGGAAAACAACGATATTTTCTTGAATCTCTAGCTTGAATAGCTTATTTGCCAAACCATACAGTTCCAAATTTCTTCAGTGATCCACAAAATCCTGTCATTTGGATGTGCTGTTGCTTTTGATCTGTTGAGGTCTATGAACTATTGTAGCTTTCTTTTCTGTGCTTCTCCTTTTCTTTTCATCTAAATTTTCCAAAACCATGTGCTCTCTTCACTTTCAGATGCTCAGATGCAAATCTGATTGACATTCCCGTTGAAGTGGAGACTCCTGATCGCCATTATTATCATGTACATTTTTAATTGATTCTGTATTCACGTTTCACCTTCCTTATGTATGAGCCTATAAGGATGGATTCTAAACAGTTCAATTTGCAAAAGTAGGTTTGGGGAAGAAGGAAAATACTGACAGTTGATTTCTGTTGTTATCTGCAGCTTGCCTTCTTCACTAACAGGAAAGTGAGAGCTTATGAAGAGTTGACATGGGTAGGTGGGCTTGAGCCTTAATCAATATGACATGATATTTTCATCTTTTTCCCTGCAAGCTTTACTTCCACACTGTTCCTCTCAATTTTTTTGACTGATAGAGATTCTTTTATTTGTACCTTGGGCTAGGATTATGGTTTTCTGATCTCAAGAACGCAGTTAAATTTCCACAAGCATGTCACTTTGTTACAATTTTGTCCGAAGTCATCCATTTTCTGCCATCAATAACAAGTGTGTGAAATTATCTGTAGGATTATGGTATTGACTTTAATGACCATGATCACCCTATCAAAGCATTCCGATGTTGCTGTGGGAGCTCATTCTGCTACGATAAGAAGCGGAAAGGTCAGTTAAATAATCTTTAGTCTGTGGGGTCAGCTCTTTTACAATCTCAATCCATGGCTTGGTAGTTAAGAGATAATGCTATGGCAACAAAAGTTGATTAAGAATGAGATGGTTTGCTCATATCTATGGTGGAATTTTTAGGGAAGAGAAAATTAGTGAAACATGCATGAGGCAAGTGGAAAGTTTGGGATAGCATTCGATTGGCCCAAAAAGTTTGAGGTCAAAAAATCAATGATGTTATGTGAAAAACCCAATGAAGCTCCTTACTTCAATCATGTGCAAACTGCTGCACCCTAACAACGTTCTTGAGGTACTCTCAGCAGTGACCTATTTCCTACTCATATCGTTACATATTATGACAATATTGTCATTATTTCTTGCTGGCAGGGAAAACATTGTGTGATATAAAATTCAAGGTGATTAGTTTCAAGGAGGTTTAGATGATCTCATTAGGGTCAATAATTTGCCAGCATGATCTATCAGCACAGACTTGGCAATTTATGAGTTTTTTGAACCGTTCATTATTTTTTTTTTTGTAAAATTGTATAGCAAACTTGCTACTACACTTGCTTTCATTTGGCATTTATTAGAGACATAAACATTTGATTCATGTGACCCAGATTCTTATAATAAAATTCTTTTTAGCCATAAGGATGGAGTTATAGAGAATGAAGGAGTTGATCATGAATGCCTTGCACTCACCCAACATATTTGTCAATGTTTTTTTTATTATGCATGTCGTGCTTATAGTTATACTAAGGACACTGTAAAGATTCTATAAAAAATAGTTGGACTTGATTAAAAATACGATGAAATTGTAAAGAGCAAGGTTATTAAACCCGGACCGATGACTGGACCGAATAAAGCAGTAGGTTAAGGGTTAGTGGGTCATATCAGAGTTAAATCGGGGGTCGACAGGTGTGAAATAAAAAAATAAATCTCATTACATATTGACATAACAAACTATCCAAATTGAAAATTACAAAAATTAAGTAGTAAATTACATTATTAACAAAATAAAAATTACCGGATCAATCATATACGTATAATTTATCTATTATATAATATTATTTACTGTTTCAAAATATTTATCATAACAAAATATCAAAATATATATATGGTAAGGGGTTTTGTTTTTAAATTTTTAACTTTCAAATTTGAAATTTTAAAAATAATTAAAAAGATGAGTAGATACAAACACAACAATAAGTCTATGTGCGGATGGGGGTTTTAATTTTTTTATGAAAAAATTAAGTGTTTTAGTTTTTCTAAAAAAATAAATGTTATTAAAAAATAATCGGGTCGGCCCACCAAACTGATCGGGCTGACCCAACCTGGTGTTATTTAGCAAGCTGGACTGGATCAGAGGCCAGGTCACTGGTTTCTGATTGGACCCACCTGTTTCGGTCTAGGTTTAATATCATTAGTAAAGAGTGAAGAATTAGTTTTTTTCCCATTATTTATTATCTATTATATACCTTCCCTGTTATTAAGGGAAAATTAAGATTATATACCTTCTCTGTTATTCAGGGAAAATTAAGTGTTAGTTCCTAAATTTTGATTCAATCTTTAAATTTTAAATTCAACCAAGTCCTTCTAATTTATTCAGCTTAGGAATTATAAGAGTTCTCTCTTTTGTCCGGCAAGAATTAAATAAAAGTAAAATTAAAAAGCAAAAGCATTACCAAAAATTTGTTCTATGCATAAAGCGATACTATCTCCGGTCATTAATATAAAAGTCAGTTAACTTTTTAATGGAGATAAAAAATATAAACAAATTACTCAATTATAATATATATTATAAAATGTTTATGTATATTATTAGATTATAAATTAATTTGTAAGGTAGACAAATTAGTTTAGAAAAGAATGATAAACATATCAATTAATTAGTTTCCTTCATCTCTAAAAAAAATTCAATTAACTATTATATTAAGGGCATGATGTTGTACATTATTTAGTCAAAAAAGAGATAATTGATTTTACTACAGAAGCTGTTTGTTTCCATTTTAAAAGCAGTTTTTTTACAAACAAAAAAAAGAAATTTTTTTGGTGTTTTATTTTCAATAAGTTGTTTTTAAAATAAAATAGGAAAACTTATTTAATGTTTTATTTTCAATAAGTTGTTTTTAAAAGAGAGAATCTAAAAAAAACATTTTAAATATCAAAAGGACAAATCAAGATTATGAATTTTCCTAATTCAAAAACAGGACACCAGATCAAGCATGAATTTTGAAATGTGAGTGAAAAGACAATATTTCTCTAGAATAGTTTTTTAAAAAAATAGAGGAAGAGGAAGGAGTAGGGGGAGGAGGAAGACAAGAATAAGCTAATTTTTTATATTAAAGATTAACTTTCATTCAAATGAAAAAATAGTAGGCCATTCGGTTAAATAGTATAAAATACAACGTAATATTATCTAATAAATTTTTCATTTGAATGAATAATGAAAATACAATGTAATATCATCTAACCTTATTTGAATATGTTGAAGATAAATGTTTTATTTAAATGAAAAAATGATTCACTTAGTTCGAATGTGTTGAAGATGAATTTTTCATCCGAATGAAAAAAATGGTTCATTCAACCCTAAATAATAAAATAGCCATTTCATTGTAATTTCTTTGCACAAAATTTGAACCATCCGTGATAAGTCATCTAACTTAAAAGGGTTTTCATTTTATTTGGCTAAATTATATAAAAAAAATCTTACTTCATGCCATTAATAACTCACATGCTGTCAATTTTGTTTATTAATTTTGTATAAACGTTGCTTAAAATTGAGTTTATTTGCGTATAATTCAAAGCACTATATGCAAATAAAAATAAAGTTTAATAGGTTATGTGCATGTTTGGGAAATATTTCCTCAAACAGTAAATGTAAGTTAAGATAAAAATCATCTTCAAATATATAAACAAACATATCAAAATCCGTAAATTCTTATCAGAATCCGTAAATTCATTTCTCACAATAAATCTCAAAGGCCAAGTTAAATTGTACCTTTCAGTAAAAGTTATCGAATTTGATGATAAATAAAAATAATAAAATGTCAAATATTTTGGAGCAAATATCTATTCGAGGCCCACCAGGAAATGGAGTGGTAAGGACAAATGGGAATGGCAAGTTCCCGGTAGCTTCCAAGCATCACGTTTTATCTCACTCTTCTTCGTCCCTCTCTAATATTATTTTATTTTTGTTATTAATATATATATCAGTTAAGTTTTTTAAAAGGTTAAAAAAATTAAATGTATTTTTTAAAATTATTTATTTATATGTATCATTAGATTATATATCAGTTTATTGATTAAAAAAAATAATTTCTAAAAAATAATATAAATAATATCTCATATTTTTTATATAAGAGTGAGTTAATTTTTCTTGAGGAATTAAAGGAGTTAAATAAATTAATTATTTATAATATATATTGTGAAATATTTATAAGTATAATAAGATTATATATCGACTTATAAGTTAAGTAAATTAGTTTGAATAAAAATAATAAATGTATCAGTTAATTAATTTTCTTAATCTCTTTAAAAAGTCAATTTATTAAATACCAAAGGTAGTATTTTAAAGTAATATGTTTAGCTTATGTAATATCATAAAAATTTTAATTAACTCTAATATTAAGGATCTAATTTATGCCTTTGGGGGCATTGTTGGGTTTTTCAATTTTTTTATGTTTAAGGAAATTATTTAATCAATACGTTACACCATCAAACTTCAAAGTATCCAATAATTACACATAATAAAAAAGCACTTGAGA
The DNA here is from genome assembly GCA_025593235.1 of Vachellia pachyceras. Taxonomy (NCBI): domain Eukaryota; kingdom Viridiplantae; phylum Streptophyta; class Magnoliopsida; order Fabales; family Fabaceae; genus Vachellia; species Vachellia pachyceras. The sequence continues at coordinate 12,831 of JANTPZ010003497.1, forward strand.
TTGAGAGATCTTTCATTATGCTTAACGTTTCTGTTTACATTATTAGCAGACTTAAATTCTATGTTTATTGCCCTTTAAAAACAGCATTAATAAATATAAAGTATTCTATTAATTGAAACGTCTTTAATTATTTCATACAATAATATATGAGTTTCAAAATATTTTATTAACTTATCATGGTTTTTTGTTAATAATGCAGCATATATGTAGATGTATTGGGATAGGATTATATACATACGGGCACGATAAGACTATTAAACCTCAAATTTTTTTTAGCAATAATTTTTTTATATAGAGTAATACAATTGATACAATTAAATTTTAAAAGGTATAAAAGTAGAAATTATTTTTTAAAAAAATAATGTAATTTTAACAATTTTTATTGAATTGACTCAAATGTAGATATCTATTTTTATGTGGGATATTTACACCAATTTAACAAAATTATTAAGATTGCACTATTTTTTTTACTCCAAGATTGCATATTTTAAAATATTATATCTATTTTACATTTTCAAAATTTAACTGTGTCAGCTGACAAAAATTTTTGCTTTAGTCCCATTGTTTTAAGAACACCTCTATTATCAATATAAAATAGAAAATCAATGCACCTGGCAGAAAAAAATAAAATATTTAAAAGTCACACTATTTAATTATAGAGGAGTTGGATTTTTTTTTTCGATAACGTAGGAAGAAAAAAAAACAGGTGGTTGGTATTATGCTGCTGCAAATCAAGTAATTGAAGTATGAAAAAATGGATAAAATATCTCTAGTTAAAAAATTTAAAAAATTTTAAAAAATTTTTCTAAACACCTGTGCAAATTTTTATAACTGTGTAAAACTAAAAATATTACAAATATATAAAGATATGTTATAAAGAGTTGAAAAAAAGAGTTATATTCAATGAAGATAAGTTGTATCTGCACCAAAACCTAGGTCCTTAAGTACTTGTAGACAATAAATTTTGTCTCCTTTTAAAAAAATGGTGAAGAAATGTTTTTACCATTTTTAAGATAAGTTTATGAAAAGGATTATCTCGATTTACGGAAAAACACTACTGGATGCACATTTGGGGTTTGGAAACGCTTTCCCAACACCCATTTGTAAAAGAGTATTTTCAGCAATTTTCTCTTGATGTAATTCACAAAGTGTATAAATTAATGTGACTATTTTATTAAGTTTGATATTTTGTAGTATGATTAAGGTCTACTTTTATCTTGAAAATTTTTATTTAGAACAAATGTCATATTGAAAGTTTTCTTAAATTCAATGTGGCTTTCTGACTGTTATTCATATTAAGTTTGATTATTTGAATAGCTAGATATATTAAGCTAGCAAATCCGCATGTCATTTATGTTATTTTTTTTTTGTTGATGTGCAAATTTATTATAGAAATTTTTACTTAGAAGTGCTAGAAATTTTCCCCTAAATCACATTTATAGATTTATAAAGTAAAGAAAAAAATTTTAAAAAAAAAACTGAAGAATTGAACAGCATCGAAGAGGTGGAAACATCCAAATTTGCTTAAAGTTTTAAAGAAGTTGTGGGAAGCATCCAAGGTAATAAATGTACAAATGACATAGTTTCCTTTGATTTGCTTAAAGCTAAAAACCTTTCACTTTCTCATCCCAAACCAGAACACATACAGAGACACAGAGAAAGCTTGACCTTCCCTTCAATGGCTGTGCCGTCATTACTGTTCATTGTTTCTGTCTTCCTCCTTATCATCACTACCACTTCATCTTCGACTCCTGCTGATACTGATTCCAAGGTTAGTTTCTGCAAATTCTAAACGTGTTGCTGATGCATTTTCAGGAGAGAGAGGAAAAGAGTTTCATGAACCATTGTTTGGTGTTGTTACTTATACGTGGGAGAGAGAGAGGGAGAGAGAGATTAAAGGTGGTTTAGTTTGTTGTTTTTATTTAGCAGGTTATGGAGAGATGCTCAAGAAGAAGACACTGTGGAGAAGGGCTGTTCTGCAATTCTTGCCCAGCCATATTTCCGGGAACAAGATGTGTCAGATCAACTTCTTCAAACCCTTTCAAGCTTCTGGTACATATGTGATATGTCTCCCTCCCTATATATATATATATATATATATCTCCACACACACACACACTGTGACTTCCTAGATATATACTACCGATCCTAAATACTTTTAATTAAAATAATAACTCTATTAATTTTTTAATAAAAAATAGCCTGTTATATTAAAGATATGAAGAAGTATGTATGTATGTATAAATCGCAAATTGCTAGAGGTTTTGGATGGGGTGAAAAATGTTGTGTGCGAATATTTGGATGTTAGAAAATTATTTGATGGGACTTGAGAAAACAGAGTAGAAAGGTCACTTGCATGAAAAAAAAATGTATGGTCATTCACTCAACAAAAAAATATAATGTATGTTTGAGAATTCACTTGAAAAGTTCGATTTTTTGAGTTAAAAAGTGGCTTCAGAGCCTAAGTAATTTTTTGTTGACTTTAAGGGCTTGTTTAGAAACCTTTTTTAAAATAGTTTTTACAGATTCTGAGATAAAACCTAGAGTTTGGAGAATAGATTTTGGAAAATAGCTTTTACAGATTTCGAGGCAAAACTTAGGTTTTAGGGTAAGTGATTTATGTTTGAGAATTTATTAGCTTTTACGAATTTCAAGGCAAAAAGTATGTACCAAAGAGGAAAGAGAAAGAAAGAAAAAGTAGGAAAGAGGAAAGAGAAATAAAGAAAAAAATAGGAAAGAGGAAAAAATAGAAAAAAAGAAGAAGAAAAAAGTAAGAAAGAGTAAACCTAGGTTTTAAAATGAGGTTTTATAACCAAAATAACTTTTTCAGAAAAAAATTGTGTACTTAATCAAAACCTAGATTTTGAAACTGTAGAAATTAGTGTGTCTTTGTAATAGTTCTGGAAAAAGGCCCAATGGGCATGCTAGATTGTGATGTTTAGTCTTGGTTAAGTAGGAATAGTTTGCTATATACGTGTGTACCCACTATTGAGACTGTACAAGAATTTTGCCTTTGAATGAAATGAGAATCATTCCACTTTCTCTCACATTGAGAGTAGCTTTGCATAAGTTAACATGAGAATCATTCCACTTTCTCTCACATTGAGAGTAGCTTTGCATAAGTTAACATGGTATCAGAGCTCACAGGCTGATCTGAGAAATCATCATCATCCATCGGGCTGAAAACCAAGAAAGGCCAAGAAAGCGAGGAAACTGGGCCTTCATTCAAGAATTCAAAAAGAAAACCACAAACCTTCGTTTTCCTTCGTCTTGCAGCGAACAAGAAGATTGTGGTGGTCGAACGTCGACGGCTATTCAGAGCACTCGTGGCTGTCTTCTCGGTGACGGACGACGATATCCATTATCCAACTCGCGGAAGTCAACAGTGATTGGACTCGAAGATCTTGTGGACGTCACGGGCGATCAGAAGACTTCACACTGAGGAGACAACGATAGAAAGAAAGAGGAGACGGAGCCAATCTGGAGTCCAAGAACCAGAGTAAGAAGCCTAGGACC
>JANTPZ010003499.1:0-13300 GCA_025593235.1 Vachellia pachyceras
TAAATAGAGGTTATGAACCATTTGTGTGGGTGTATGAATTTCTTAAGTGAACAACAGGAAACCTTAGAGAGAGAGAAACAAAAAGGCGTTAAGACACTACCATTGTTGGAAACTATTTGCGTGGGTACTAGTAAAGGGAGGCAATAAAAAATGTCGACTTCTTAATATATGGACTGCATTTCAGACTTCATGGTCTTTAGCCATTTGTTAGAGTTTGGTCATACTATGGCCTCTTGATAGGTGGTTAGCTCATTGTGTTTAATAAGCTACATATTACAACTTCCAGTGATCAGAAATCCATATCTCTGAGGCTATTGTCATGCCCTATCAGACCTTCGTAGCCCTTGTGTTACTTAAGGAGGCTCAACAACATGTTGTGAGTCTTCTCTGGTTTCCATCTGTGGTTTTGTGCTATCTTGAGATTCGCAAACTTCTTCGAGTTGCATCTTGCTCCCACTAGTTCTTTTAGAGATGAATTCTCTTTCTAGAAAGACCCCATTTTGAACAACAAACACTTTGTGTTCAGTGAGATTATAGACATAATATCCCTTCATTTCCTTGGGATACCCTACAAAAGGCATTTGGAGGATCTGTTCAATAATTTATCAGAAGTCTATTGTTTAACATAGACCTCACATCCCAAATATTGAGAAAAGACAATCTAGGTTTTTCTCCAATTCCATATCTCATATAGTGCCTTTTCAACTGCCTTAGATGGAACTCAATTAAGTGTGAACGTAGTCGTTTCTAGTGGGATTTATCCCTCACATAAGCTGAGAGATATTACTGGGCCTCTCGATGAGTGAGTCTGAGAAATGTATGGCCATATTGTAACAAGATTAGACAACTCAGTGATCGAGAAAGTAATGGTTGGGAATAGGATAATGACGTCGTCCATGCCTCATCCTTGACCGAGATATCGTGTGACAAAAGGGATGTGATGTGGTCGCATGAAAGGTTGCATCGTGTTAACGATCCCCGTATGATTTAGTTAGTCGTAATGTCTTGCTAGAGACCGCTTGGAACTTGTGGGCTTATGATTTGGGTAAATTTATTGTGCGAGACACACACAAAGACTTCTCCATTTGGAAGATGGGAGAAGGGTGGAAGAACAGGTGAAATCGCCTGTACCACCAGAAGGAAGGGGATGGGACGAGGACAATCTAGGAGCTGGAGGTGGATATCCCTGACATGATTGACGCAGCGGATTTTATCAAGTTTGTCCAGTTCAGGAGGTCATTAGAGCGGTTCGCCGTGTTAAGGAGGGCTATGCGAAGCTCGACCCGGTAGACAATCTACCATACGACAAGATCGAAGTTGTTTTCTGTTGCTTACTCTGAGTTGGATGAGGCGGCACAGAGGGAGGGATGGAGTACGACATACAGAGAGATATTTGTAGCCACCCATAGACACACTGATGGGTATCCCTTGATGCAGGAGATCGATGAGATCATTGTAAGTAATTTAGATTTTATAGTTAATTTTTAAATTAATAATTTTTAATTTTAATAATTTTAATTATTTTTTTGAATGTAGGGGCATATTCAGCGTACAGAAGCTAAGCCAAGGGAGTTCTAAGGATTAGCAATAGACACCATTACCTCACTAAGGGCAGCCATGAAGGGGTGTGATAGACACCCTGGGTAACACTCAGGGTTTGGGTTTGGGGCAACTTGAACCATTATCTACAGGGTAGAGGATATGAGGCGGGGACTTTATCCTCTGCTGCTGCGTCCCAAGCGACCACATCTGGACCTTGGAGGCAATCAATTCAGGCGTGGATAGAGAGTTGCTGCATGCGGGATCAAGACGCAGGTGGAGCAGCGGGTCGAGTCATAGGTGCAGGAGGTAGAGGCCCGAGTGCATATTGAGATGCAGGCCCAAATGCATGCCCAGATGGAGATGTGGAGTCGGACTGTGAATGCCATGTTGCAGATGGCATTTCGGGATGCCTATCCTGGCATTGCTCCACCAGAGCTACCTCCAATGCCGATTTTAGCCCCCAGCTCCCCATCTCCATCTCCCAACATCAGATGGTTGACATTTTTGTACTCAATCACTAGTTGTACTTTTTAGACATTTCTTATACTTATTTAATTTTGTATTTTTCAGACATCTTATATAATTTAAATTCATTTATTAATTCAATTAAAATAAATAATTTGAATTATATAGAAACTAATTTAAATTAATAATCTAAATTTAATTTAAATTATAAATAATATTATCAATTATAATGAAATTGTAATAATGTTAGTAACGGTTATTTTAGTAATGGTTCCAAAACCGTTGCAAATTTGAAATTCAAAATAAATTCTCATGAGTTTAACAGTGGTTTTTGAACCGCTACAAATTTGAAATTGAAAATACGTTTCGCGCGGATTGATTTCGTGTAGTAGCGGTTTTACAACCGCTACAAAATTAAACAGACAAAAATTTGTAGCAGTTTAAAACCTCTACAAATGGCAATGGTCACATGTTTGTAGCGTTTTGGTCAGTGGTTTAAAAACGCTGCAAATGGAAACAATTATGAGTTTGTAGCGTTTTGGGTAGTGGTTTAAAACTGCTGCAAAATTTTTGTCTGTTGACAGATTCCAAGTTAAGCCTTCTCAGCTCAGAAGCTTCCAAATTCTCATTTCTTTCTTTGTTCACTTCCACATTCTCATTTCTTTCTCTGATCGTACTTCCTATTATGGGTGATATTGCAATCAAATTTCTTAGAAGTACTTCTGATGTATAAGTCATGGATCAAGTTTCCACACACACATTTGATCAATATTTAGTCGGATTAAATAGTTTTTTTGGTTTTAACTGATAGACATGGCAAGATTAATGGTAAAATTTCTTGTCCCTGTCCTAAATGTAATTTCAAAAAATGGCATGTTAAAGATGTTATTAAGGAACACTTAATAGTTAAGTGGTTCCCTCAAAGTTACAAAAAATAGGTATATCATGGAGAAACTGATGATGTCTTGGGAGAGTATACTCCTGCAATCTCGCAAATAAGAGTACAAAGGACCATGTTGACCCCATCAATAACACACTTCATGATGCTTTTGGGGTTATAACGATGTAATCCTGGATGAAGTGCAAGGTCCTGAACCTCAGTACATGAGGAACATGGAAGCTCGTACTTTTTTTGAGCTCATGGCAGAAGCCAATAAAGCTCTATATCCTAGGTGTGGAAAGTAATCAAAATTATCTTTTTAATTAAATTGCACCATATTAAGTGTCTATGTGGTATATTTGATAAGGGAATGTCGATCATATTAGAATTATTATTCGACTCATTCCCTAAAGCAGCGATCCCAGCATCTTTTTATGATGTAAAGAAGATTATCACTAAATTGAGTTTGAAGTACGAAAAATACATGAATGTCCAAATGGTTGCATGCTTTATTGAGGAGAAGATGTTAATAGAGAAATTTGCATGCGATGTAACACCTCATGATACAAGCTGGAAGGAAGGGGAAGAATAAGAAGAAACTTACAAAGATTCTCAGATATTTTCCTTTAAAGTTGTGACTTCAGAGATTGTATTTCTTGACTAAAACGGCTGAGCACATGTGGTGGCATGTTGTTGAAGTGAATCCTAATGGCAAGTTAAGACATCCATGGGATTCTAAGGCTTGGAAGGGATTTGACAAAGAATTTTCAGATTTTATGGTGGATCCCAGAAACATATGCCTTGCTTTGGTGACTGATGGATTCAATCATTTCAAGAGCCTAAGTACAAGTTATAGTATTTGGCCTATGGTACTAGTTCCATACAATTTACCTCCATGGATGTGTATAAAGCAGAACTCATTCATTTTGTCTATGATCATCCCAAGAAAGAAAGCATCGGGTAACAATATTGATGTCTACCTGCAACCTTTGATCAAGGAGTTGGTTGAATTGTGGACTAATGGGATTGAGACATATGATGCATATGATAAGGAACTGTTCAAATTGCGTGCGACTTTGATGTAGACGATGAGTGACTTTCCAGGTTTTTGAACTTTATCTGGATGAAAAATGCATACTGAACTCGCTTGTCCCGTGTGTAACTTTGTCGCCGAGCCATTGTGCCTTCTATATAGTTGGAAGTGGTGCTTCATTGGTCATTACTGATTTCTTGATGGGAAAAACAAATTTAGGTTGCAAAGGAATTATTTCGATGGAAAACATGAAAGAAGAGGACAACATGTCATTTTAAGTAGTTCAAATATTGAGTCAGCTTGATGATGTTCATTCTGAGTTTTGAAAAAAGGATGATTCAGAACGAGGTGGAAGGAGACCACGTACTACTTTAGAGGTTGACGCTGTTCAACAATGGCGAAATAGGAGTATGTTTTTACTCTTCTTTATTTGAAGACTAATATGTTACGTAACAGACTTGATTGATGTACATTGAAAAGAACGTGTGTGATAACATTCTGTATACCTTGTTGAACAAATATAGGAAGTCCAAATATCATCTTTGAGCTAGGAAGGATTTACAATCCATGGGAATTCATCAAGATGCTTGGCCAGACGATAATGACAAGTTGCAACCAGCAAAATTTACCTTAACAAATCCGAATAGGGATATATTCCTCTCAAGATTGAAAAACATTAGGGTTCCTGATGGATATTCAAGCAACATATCAATGTATATTGATTTGTAGTCTCAGAACATATCCAGATTAAAGAGTCATGACTCACACATCTTTATGCAATAGTTACTACCATTGGCACTAAAAAACATATTGCCTCTAGAAGTGTCAATGATATTAGTGGAGCTCTGTTCATTCTTCAGAAAGCTGTGTGCAAATGTTCTTGTCATTGAGGAGTTGGATCAACTGCAGCAGATAATTCTCACACTGTGCTATTTGCAGATGATCCTCCCTCCTGCCCTTTTCACCGTCATGGTGCACCTCACTATCTACCTTATTCAAGAGACAAGGAAGAAGATAGAGTTGATCCGTTAAAATTTATTAACAGCGCAGAGCAGACAGAAGAGTTATGCGGATAGGCGGCGCATACCTTTAGAATTTGAAGTGGGTGACCACGTGTTTTTGAAGGTTTCACCGGTGACTGGTATTGGCAGATCTATTAAAGCGAAGAAGTTAACCCCCCGATTCATTGGTCCGTACGAGATTTTGGAGAGAATCGGACTAGTTGCTTATCGAATCGCCTTACTGCCGTCCCTGTCGAGGGTGCACAACGTGTTTCACATGTCTCAATTGAAGAAGTATCACCCGCATCCATCTCATGTCATTGAGCCAGAGAATGTTGAGCTAAGGGAAAATATGACTTATCCAGTAAAGCCAGAAAGGATTGTGGATGTACAGGACAAGCAATTGAGAAAAAGGATTGTTCGGTTGGTGAAAGTTTGCTGGAAGGGCATGTCACTGAGGATGCTACATGGGAAACAGAAGAGTGAATGTGGCGTGATTTCCCCTCTTTCTTTTTGGCATAGGTATGTTAATGTGCTGTATTAGTGTTTATATGCATGATTATGTTGTGTCTTGCTAGTATCTGTATGATGATTTTTGCTTATGATCGTCTTTATGTATGAAATCTTGGTGATACGTTGTGTTTTGGTTGTCTTCTTTCCTTTTTGTAGTGAATTTTGGGGACAAAATTGCTATTTAAGTGGGGAGAGTTGTAATGTTTCCATCAAACCTGCCATACTTTGTGTGTGGTAGTGATATTAAGGTGTACAGCGTCTGCATTTGGCCACTGTTTTAAAAAACAGAGAGAGAGAGAAGAAAACAGCGAGATGGCGTGCACGACATGGAGCTGCAGGAGATCAGTTTTTTTAAAAAAAGAAGGGGGTTAAAAGCTGTTTGTTTGCGTGAGTTAGTGGAGAAATTTATTTCAACAGCCTTTGACTCTCTAAAAGTTGACTATGCATATGCAGTAGCTGTTGGTAAAAAAAGAAACGAAATTAGGCAGAGAGCTCGGCTGGTTGATGGTGTGGGGGTATTATAAATACCTCCCACACCCATCAGTCACCTCACACCCCACACCAATCACTCAAAACTCACACAAACACGTCCCATCATAGAGCAAGAGAGAGCGTCGCCAGCAGAAAGTGAGAGGGGGCGAGAGAGGAGCGCTGGAGAGGGTTGTTTTCAGTCTAAAGCTTCGCTTTAGGGATTATTTAGGTAAGTAAAAAGATTTATTTTCATTAAACTTCCTTCATGAAAGTTGTTCTAAATATTCTTCTCTTTCTAATGGTAGTAATATTATGTTGATTAGAGAATATTTTGGGATTTTTATTTTCGTCCAGTTTAAGTTTTATTTGTAGAAGACCATAAAATTGTAGGTGTATTTTGATAACTATGATCCGTGATGTTAGATTTATTATTCAGATGCCTGAAATATTTTTACGAATTTAGTTATTTTAAAAAAAGATATGATTTTTTATATATTGATATTTGGACTAAATAGTTGATGGCTAAATGGTTAGATTGATATTAGCAAAGTTATTAGGTTTGTTATCACAAGATTTTAAATATATATATTCGTATATATATAGTTAAGTATATATTTGCAAAAAAAAATTGTTATAAATCAATTTCAAATATATTTATTTAAAAAAATTCGTTTAAATAATTTATTTGGAATATTAGAGGTATTTTTGAATTTTAGTTTAATCAGATTATTTAATAAATTGAGGATTTATAATTTTAAAAACTATTATATCTTCAAAATCCTAAACTTTAAATTAAAATTTTTGGTATAAATAATAATATTAAATGGTTGAAATAATAATTTTAAGTCTTTTGAGCAGTGATTTCACCACCCAAATTAGTTGTAGACTAAATTGTAGTACTGTTTAATTTTTGTAGACTATTTATAGGGTCTTGGTGTTGGGCGAGGATTTACTGTGGTAATATTTTATTGCTTGACGAGAGGTAACTACTTTCCTATCTTTGTGCATGCTTATAACATGTTTGTGAGTGATTTTAAATAGTTAGAATTTTGAAAAATGCCATTGTTATTTGAGTTGTATAATAAAATTATATTGTTAATGAAATTGTCTTGTGGGACCTATTTTTATTATGAAATAAAAATGTGATTTATTTATATATTGATGGTATTGTTTTATAATGTTACAAATATTGCCCTGAAAACTTGTGAAATTGATCATGATACTTGACAATTTATTAGTTGATGATATGAGAGGGAGTGGTGGATGTTGTTTTGATGGGAGATTTTTTAGAGGAAATAAGGGGGTGATTTTCTTGTACAAAAAGAGGAAATAAGGTGGTGGGCTACCAGGTGTACAATGGTTAGTCCTTTGGCCCACTTGTATTCAATAGGGCAATGACACCCCACTAATATAGTAGAGGGGGAACCCATGGTCCGGTCTGGTGCGCTGTGGATCTAGCCAGTCCATATCACTTGATCGGTGAGCTTGTTGAGTTAACTACTAGTCACGTGGGATAGTACTAGCCTATGGGTTCAGTCAGAGGAAATAAGGCTGGGGAGGAAATAAGGGAGGTCAGAGAAAGAAATATTATGCATTGATTTTTGTGCAGCTTTGTTATGATATAAGCATGAGATTATGATGTCATAAATTGACAAATATGTATGATTATATATATATATGCACATTGGTTAAGTGACATTTTGTTATGTTGTTATATTTAACGTGACTATCCCACTTGACACCTCATAGGCAATTACTTGTATGCCCAATGAGATGGAATTGCTGGTTGCTGAGACATTTATCTCACCCTGTTGTTTTAACATTTTTTTCCAGGTGGTAGTTCCCGTGTTGGTCCTTTAGGGAAGACTCCGGAAGCTTGAACTACTTTCATTAAAAGTAGTGCTTCCTTTTCTTTTGGATTATGTTGTATTATTATATATTGCTACGTTATGGCTCATTACGCATACTTTGACTTATTTGACTTATTGATATATCAATTGTTGAATCATTTTGACCGACTGAATTACCGATGGTTTACGTATGGTTTGAATCTTTGCAGTCTAACAATCAATGACGATTTCGATATTGACTAGTCAAAGGTTTTTAAATTGAATTTTTGTTAGTCGACGTTTTACGAAAAGGACTTTACAAGAGGCACACCGACATGACCTCACTAACTGCAGTCAAGTTGATCCTTTCATTCAGTAAGTATCAGTACAAACCTATTATCTCATTAATTTAACGTATGTTTACCAACTTATATAATGTATGTTTAATCATGATAGAGAGTTCATAAGTTATGTCAAGCGTTAACTACGTATTAATGCACAAACGTTCATTGAGGTTGATAACAACCCCCACCTAGTTGCTTTAACAAGTCTTGCCATTGGCCCACTCCAATATGTGAGAAGGTTTATCGCATATACAACGTTAAAGGGTTCAAGTTCTATAAAGTTTCACGTGATCAAGGTTCTCTCACCCAAAATTCTAAGGTTTTTGGGATCTTTGGTACAAGAAGTTATGCGAGCTCCAATGACAGTGACATGCGTTTTAGAGGTGTCCCCTACTATGGAAATTGATTAACATCATCGAACTAATTATCATGGTCAATTCATTGTCATGCTATTCAAGTGTTCCTGGGTTAATACGACAACTCCTCGTGGAATAACTACTAACGAGCTGGGCATCACATCTATTAGTTTCTCAAGGCTTATTCATACGAGGACTCTCAAGACGATGAGCTGTACATTCTAGCATTAGATTCACAAGTGTATGATGTCGAAGATTAGAAGCATGGAGATTTGAGTATAGTTGTTCATCGTAAGCCCAAAGATATTTATGACATGAGTGATAGTGATGAATAATTGACACATGAGGCATATCCACTCCATCAAACTGTTTTTTAAAACTTCATTCCCGAAGGAGAAGAAGATTTACCTCTTGTAAGAGTCGATGATGATGAATAATAAATCAGGTACGTAATATATTTTTTTCATATATCACGTATTTGTAGCTGTTTATAACCATTGCAAATTCATATAACCGTTTTAAAAAATGTGACCTAAATCATTGCTAAATGAACCGCAGCAAAATAACATGACCCAAAACTGCTATAACTCACGGTGACCTAAACCGCTGCTAATTCAACAGGGACACCCTATAAATATCCCTTCCCCCTCTCATTTATTGCACTCAAACTTTGGTATTATGGATTCATTTGTTCTCTTATTTGCTCGTGTTGCTTTCTTTTCTACTTGTTTTACTTTCTTATCAGATTGATTGTTTTTGCTTGTTTTTTAATCTACAGGTAACTTTGGTTTTTTTAAATTTTTTATACTTTTTCTTGCTTATTTATATTCTTTTGTTTTTGTTTTCATCTATGTATTTTTTTGTCTCGAATTAATTTTTTTGGTATTTCAGTTTATCTTTTAATTTTAGGACATATTATTTAAACTGTAGCTAATTTTTTATCAATAGGTAATATTAATTTATAAAAACATAAAAAATATTTTAATTATAGATTTTTTGGGATATCAATTTATCATTTTCTTGTTTGATATTTTTATTTATACTGTAGCTAAATTTTTAATAGCTAATACTAATTTATAAAATCATAAAAATATTTTATTATATTTTATAATTTATTAATATTTTTAAAATATTTTGATGTCATTTAGTAGCAGTTATAAAACTGCCGCAATTGTTTAGTTTTTTTTAAAATTTTCACTATCACTAGTAGCGGTTGTATAACTGTTACAAATTTCTGGCAGGAAAATTGTCCTCCCCTCAAAATAAATGGCGTGAATTTGCATTTTGGCATAGCATCGATTTCTAAAACCGCTACAGATTTCTAGAGAGAAAATTTTCCGCTCCAAAAAATAGGGCGAGAATTTCCATTTTCATTTTATAGCAGTTTTTATTGTTAATGTAGGATTTGACTAACAGGGGGTGAATTGGTCACTTTTTAAAATTAAAGCTTAAAGAACATAATTAAAAACAAAGTCACTGAGGGAGTAGGATGAAGTTGGACACATGAGATTTATCCTGATTTGGTCCTCTTGACCTACGTCCAGTCTACAAAGCACCTCTGAGATTTTTAATCCACTATTTGCAATGACTAGAGACTTTACAAGCCTTTACAATGGGAACTCACTCCCCCTTACACTTTTCACTAAAACAAGGTATCACACACTCTGTTTTTTAACTCAAACTTAGCCCAACAGACTCAAGGCCCCAACCTTGAGTTTCTCACAGATTTACAATTGAGAAAGGCTATAATAACTCTCTTGAAAGAGTAGATAAGTATTCACTAAAGTACAGGAAGTGTAATGAAAGATTTACATATAATAGTTTGAACATAATTAATGTCGGAGGTTATTCACAGTGCTCTCTCTTATGTATTGAATGCTTTGAGCATTTATAGTTGAGGAGTAATGAAGTAGCCATTAGAGATGAATAAATGTTCGTTACTCACAGCACGACATTCTGCTTTGCCATTAATGTTGCATGGAATGCAACTCAGAAATATGGACGACGACGATAGAATACGATGTTTAATGCTTTCTGTCAGAGTGATAACTTAGCAGCTTTGTTTCTCTTTCTATGATTCAATAATCCTGCATTTATGAAGGCATGTGGGATTCAAAGTTGTTAAACACAAATAAGGAAAGCTTTGCAGAGAGTAGGTAAAGTTGTCAAGAAATAGCTGCTGAATAAAAGCAATGCTTGAGTTTTATTTCTCAATACTCGAGTGATGATCAAAGCAAACAAGTTTAAACTTGAATTTCATAAGGCAGTACTCAAGCATTTGATTCAATATTCAAGTTTTCATAACACTCTTGAAGTAACTCGAGTGTTTGCTGGAAGTGTTGCAGAACACTTTAATTCAGTACTCGAGTTGCCTTATGGGTGTTGAAAGAAACCATCAATACTCGAGTTTTGTAAATACTTTTAGTTGATATTTGAGTTTTCAGGTAGAAGTTTAGAGTAAAAATATTTTGGAAAACTTCAATACTCGAGTATTCAAATATAGTACTCGAGTGTTGACAACACTTTCTCCATAACTTAAGTTCTACAATGCAAGTGTTATGTTTGTTCTGAAATACATGCTCGATACTCGAATATTCCAAACTAATACTTGAGTGTTGACAACACTTTCATTGTAACTAGAGTTTTCTGCTTCAAGTGTTTGCTATGTTTTGAAAATAAAGATTGTTACTCAAGTATTGCAAACCAGAACTCGAGTATTGACAATACTTCTTTCACAATACTCGAGTTTCACTTGGAAGTATTAAGTTACAAAGCATTTTGAGTTCCAACACTTGAGTTTCAGAAAACACAACTCGAGTATTGTGAATACTTCAACCTTATACTCGAGTTTTCCACTGAGAGTTTTGAAACAGAATCAGTTTTGACTCACGATACTCAAATGCAATCATTCAATACTCGAGTATTGTTAATGCCTTTAACAATAACTAAAGTTCTATCTAAAAGTATTGGATTTTAACATATTTCTAAATTTCATACTCGAGTTCTAAATAATAATACTCGAGTGTTGTCAATACTTTCACACAAACTCGTGTTTTAAGTGAAAGTTTTGAAGCTTTACATCTTTGAGAACTAAAAACTCGATTAGTTAAGCACATAACTCAAATGCTCCAACATGAACACTTAGAAACTCAAGGTTTTCATTTAAAAAACAAGTTTAACTTCATAATTCCTACAATCACACATTAATCACTTTGTTATCGTCAAAACATGGCATCAACATTCTCCCCCTCTTTGATGATGACAAAAAACCTATAAACTCAGGATTAAGAATTATGAAAATTAAAACTCATATAGACCTAGAATTGTGAATTCATGTAAACGGCATAAAGCAAAAACATGAAATATTATCAAACATCCTATATTAATATAGTTCAAAAACATGAAACATAATAGCAAAATTGAAACAACATAAAGTATAAAGGCAAAGTCTGATTTTCTTCTCCCTTTTTTTGCCATTAATAAAACAGGGGTTACTAAGGAGGAGGAGAGGGAGAAGGGTAACTGAGGGAACAGGAGCGAAGAGTTAGAGGGAGGCTGAGGTTCAGGAGTAGGGGTAGGCTATTATTCAGGATAAGGATCTAATGTAGATAAGTCAATCAAGGCAAGCAAAACATCATAATGTGGCTTTGTAGGTGTAGGAGGTGAAGGAGCAACCTGAGATCCTCCGATGGCTTCCTCAAGAGATGCAACCCTGCTATTCAATACAGCCACTGAGTCCTCAAGGGATGTGAGTTGTGCCGACACCTTCTCCCATAAAGAATCAACCGTAGAGGAGAGTGTAACAACATCTATATCAAGTGAGGCCCCTGAGAAATACTCTGTTGATGCCTTCAGAAGATTGTGGACATAGGCTTTGACATTAGCATGAAATGCAACAGTGAAAGACTCTACCCATTTTTGAAACTCTGACCCCAAGAATTGATGAATTGCAGCTTGAGCAAAGGATGGAGTATAGGATCCTTGTGGGGGTGCAGATGGTTGTGCCTCATCCTGTCATCCGGAAGTGGTAGAAGTGTTCTTCTTCAGAGCTGGAGTCTGATCACTGATGATATCGATGTTTATTCTGTGGAAGTGCTGCTCAGAGAGCTTAATTGGCTTCTCCACTTTCTCCAAAATATACCAAACCTTATGATGATCAAGATTGTGAGAGACAAGGCAAGGGTAAGGTATTCTCATCCTCTTTGAATTTGAGAACTTGAACCTCCACATTTCATTAAACACATATTTTCCAATGTTTCTCTTTTCCTTAGCCATAATGGAAGCCAGAAAATGATAGTCATCGTGTGCCAAGTGTGTGTGGTTCATGCTCTTATTCACTAAACATCTAGAATAGATATAGTGAATTGTCCTCTGTAATACCGACATTGAGGACGTTCAAATGATAGATTCCCTAGATAAGTCTCCTCAGGCATTTCCTTCTCTGTATGGCTTTTCAAACTGCCCTCTTACTCATGAGTCCCAAGATAGGCATTTAGGGAGTCTGGAGTGATGCTAATTTCAACTCCTCGTATCTTAGTAACCATAGAGTGCAAAATAATATTCCCTGTATCATCCTTCTCAGAATTAGACAGCATATTGTTATAGAAAATCCTAATAATCTCAAGTGAGTAAGGCTTGTTTATTTCTATTAGCTTCCTATAATGACCAAGAAATCCTATCACATCAATTCACAGGGCCTTTATCTCTTCTAAATTCACAAAGATTCTAGGGCATAAAGCACAGTTCTTAAACTAAACTTCATACTCAGAATGATTAAGAATGTATACCATATTAGTGTTGTAACCTTCTAGAGCCTTGATTTCTTCCTTCTTCTTTGAAGATCTTCTTGATGATTCTCTAGGGCCA
>JANTPZ010003500.1:0-15272 GCA_025593235.1 Vachellia pachyceras
GTTCATCTTTTGGACTTGTTAAGATTCTACATCCGGTGTGCGATTAAAGTTTTAAGATCAATTTATAAAAAAAATACAAGATGTCACCTTGTGCGGCTGGTTGAATGTCTAAACAGTTCGCGATCACCTGTGAGATTTAAAAAGTGATATATAATTATTTCTGCAGTTCACATATCTGTGATCACCCCCTTCTTCATCGTTATATATGTCGATAGCTAGGCATGACCTATACATTTCTTCACCCGACCTGCTTCATTGTTCTTCCACGGCGAAAATAGCTTTGGTCTCCGCTAGGGAGAAATTACCACCAAACCTACTTGGTACATCAAGGCAAATTTTGAATCTCAAAGATTGGCTCGCTTATGTCAAGGGAATGGGATTTAGTGCTCCTCTAGCTAGATGGTCCTCTTAAACTCAGTGTCCCAACTCCATCAATTAACATACTATCTCTAGTCCATGTGTGGTAGATCGAGGAAGAATGGAATGAGAAAAATTAAAGTTTGGGTGCCCTTCATGCTGGAGGTTCTTTTTAAGGTTCAAAAATAGAATTGGAAAAAGAAAAATATGAAGGGGAAGGGATTTTAAACTTCAAAAAATGTTTTTTGAAAAAATTTTAAGTAAAATGTTACCTGCGGATACAAAATCTGCAGGTAAAATTATTTGCGGATTCCAAATCCGCAGGTAATTACTTACGTAAACAATTCCACAGGAAAATTTCCTACAAATTTGAAATCCGCAGGTACCTTTTCCTGCGCATTTACAATCCACAGGAAATATCAACAAGAAGTTCGGATGGCCTCAGAGAACTTCACAACAACATGACCAACTGGAGTCTGGGTGTTAAAAGTCCTAACTGTATTAGTAGCACCACATCTATGGTTGAGAGTTCATAATGCAATTTATTTGTACTAAAATGTAAGGTGCTTTTGCATTTCTTAACGTTATAATTTTATGGAGATAGAAGGAGAAAGATGAGCAGCAAGGGAGGAGGGAGTGACGGACGATGATGGAGTGAGAGAGAGCTGTAGTGGCGGACGAGGAGGACGATACTCCTAGAGAGAAAATGGACTCATCTAATCAAAGAGAAAGATGGGTAGAGATTGAGATCTGGTTAATCCCAATATGCCGAATGCTGTCTTCCTCAAGCATGATAGTTGTTCTAGAAAGATGGATGAAATGATGGAAGCTACAAAAATCTCTGCAGCTCAGTGACTTGTCGCCAGGAGGTGTGTATCTCATGGATAAAAGAGTAGAGCTTCGTGGATAAGAGGATAAACTGTGTTGGATAAAAAGAGTATATGCTTTTCATTGTTTCCTCTTTCTTCCCATTATCTTTTAACTAGAAGAATTCTGTGTGTATTTGGGAATCCGTTAGGAGAAAGGAGTTCACAGCTTCCGAGGCGATTTTATGAATTTCGAGATGGTTTTACAGATTTTAATATGGTTTTTATGGATTTCGAAATGGTTTTACAGATTTCAAGATGGTTTTGTCTTGGCTTGCGTGTACCATTTGGGAAATGGTGTTCCCAAACAAGCACAGACTTGTTGGTAGCTGTCCATTTTTTCATTCTCAACTGATTCAGTTGGGTTAGTTTCTTTGTCTAGTCTTGGGATCCACTGTTCAATTACTTTCTGTGTCTCCCTTCTCCTTTTTTTTCACTTGCACAACGTTTGTTCCTTTTTTTAGCAATCACTACCTATTGTCCTACACGTTAAACCCATGAACTTAAAATGACAATTATTTAGAAAATTCAAGAAATGATAAAATATCTCATATTTAGCAATTAATTCATTTAATCCCTCATTAGCACAAATTGTCCGCCCCTTTTTGTTGGCTTAGCTATTCTAAGCGTGTGAAGCTTGTTTTTATAGAATTATTTTATTTCATAATTTCTTTGAACTGACATTTCTGAAAATTCTTAAACTTTTTCAAATAACTTTTCTATAACATTTTTTTCTCATCTGAATCCAAAATATTAAGCTTAACCTTGGGTCGTCACCCTTTATTTATTTTTTTTTCATTTTTCTTTTTTAAAACCTATTCTCTATACTCATATACTCGTGACAGCCATTGAGTTTTGCTCATTATCCATTGAAAATAACATTACCTGCATATTTACCTTCGGTCTCATAGTACTGTATACATAATTTATACAATAAAATATTCATAACCTTATATTGATAAGCATTTAAACCATTCATGCTTATAACAAAATTAAACCTTAAACTTGTAATTAACCAAACTATATGTAAAGGGCTCTTCAATCTCCATTCTATGCTTCCTTTATCACCAATTCCTTGCCTTTTGAGCTACCCGCATCTACTGTATTTTGTTGAATGGGAGGGTGAGATTTTGGAAAATCCCCGTAGAAACCACAGTTTATCATATAGTTATATATGAAATTCACAATCATGTAAAGTAACCACATGTTCATACGGCATATACGGCAATAATACACATCATGAGGTCACACCTCAACATCATACGGCATATACGGTAATAGTGCACATCATGAGGTCCCACCTCAACAGCATACGGCAATAATTTACGGCATGAGATTTCATCTTGACATCATACGACAATAATTTACGGCACATCACATGGCACATACAATCATGTAGAATTAAATACATAAGAATAAGATAAAAAGGGTTTCTACCTGTTTCCTTTTGTTTATCTTTACCTCCCTTGGTATCCCCTTTCTTGATCTTCCTCGGGTTGCTCAAGTAAATGTCAAATCCTAAGAACATATACGTATAATTTTTCGTTAATTATACGCTTATCTAACTTTAGATTTATCTCATCTTTCTCTCCTGACCTCATTTATAACCCTTTACACTTTTTATTTTCTTTTTCTTAACTTTAGAATTATTTTTCAATAACTTTGAAAAATAATAATTTATTCTACAAAATTCCAAATACAATGGTTGAAACTTCTATTTAAAGACCTTTATATCATCTTTCAATAAATATTAATTCTCACTAATTATAATCCATCAATACTCTCAAATAAATGCTTGAAAGTTGCACATTAAACAACTTTTCACATTTTCTATATTTCAATAACAGACTTTGTTTCATTTCCTCAAATTCTATAATACTCCCACATGCACCAACTTACACATTTATGCACATCCACATGCATAAATATGCATATCATTGTACACCAATATTTGCATGTGCATAGATATACATATATGTAATCTTGCTTCCAAAAATTATCTTGAATGTCCTATAGACATTTTAAAACCTTCAAAGAACAACTTAATACTTTCATTATTTTCTACAAACATAAGCTTCCAAAAATTATAAATGCTTATATACACATATACACATACACGTGTATATATATATATCTCATAATACTAACCTTAAAAATTTCTTCTTATCGGAATAAAATCACTGCCATTTGAAATGTAAAAATATATAGAACGATTCTTATAAAAGCAGTGTATTAAAAAGAAGAGATTTTGTTACCAAAATTTTCTCAACAGGACGAACTCAGAGACGCATCTTCTCCTCTCCTCTGCGAATGCATAAGGCAAGAGAAATGAGAAGGTGAAGATATTTATAATAACTCTCCTGCTATCCTTGCCTTCACTCACGCGTGCTTCCTTTCCTTTTACTTTCTTCACTTCCTGCCACACTTTCTTTTTCTGTTGACTTTTCTTCCTTTCCTCCTTATTTTTCTTTCCTTGCCGACATGGTGTTGGCTCTCTCTTTGTTTTTTTATTTTTTTTCTCTTCTTTTATTCTTCTTTCTTCTTTTATCTTCTTCTTTCTTTCCTTTCTTGTCTCTCTCACGCTTGCTTTTCTTTTTCCATTTTTCAACATCCCATTTAATGGGATATGACTCAAATAACCTCTAGTTGATTCAATTAAGCTCAAATAAAATACCAAACGGTCAACATTAAGTGCAATTTCTTCATACAAAATAGAGATTTATCAACAACCATCAAATAAGTACATAACAATCCGCAACAGGTTCCAAATCATGTTTAGAGTTGCTTTCTAGCAACTATTTCATTTAAATCACACTTTCTCATTTTTCCTTTCTAACACCTCAACTTTCCAGCAGTAAAATTATACCATTTCAAGCAAAGCTAAACCGATTAAATGGAGGAGGAGTGGAAGAAATCATGAAATAAGGGAGCTTTCATGCTTGAATAACAACTTGCCTTGAAGTTGGATGAATTTGTGCTCTCTTCTTCTTCCTCTCCACCTCACAACACTCTCCCTCGTCTCTTATCTATGCTTGGCCAATTTTGGCCTCTTGAAATGGCCCTCAATTGTACTAATAAAGTAACTTTACTTTGATATATTCTATCACATAGTTATAACATATTTTCTACTTTTCATCTTCTTATCAGATGATGACATATGGCAATTATCAATCCCCATAATTTACTTTATGTAGATAAAGTCACTTTAGCTTACCATAAAAGTGCTTCATCCGGCTGGAAATACTTTTTGGGAGTTACCCAATCACTTGACCTATTTAGAGTCATTAAAAATTCCCAAAATTCATATGATACTTCCATAATTTTTCTTATCTCAAATTGCTTCCTAAAATGCCTTTAATTAATTTTCTTTGGAAAATCCTAGTTCAAGGATTTTCGAGCCTTTTCTTTCGATCCTGGAAAATTGCTGCTAGCTTCCTCTTAAAAATAAATTTATAAATTTCCATATTTTTTAGCTAATTTTTCTCACCTTGAAATCAAATATATTATATTTTAGTCAAATTTACCAAAATAACTTTTAAATTTTCTCAAAATTACCAAAATGTCATTGCATTTTCAAAATGACAAGTTGGTCCCTAATTTTTGAAATGACATTTTGATCTTATTTTCAAAATGACAATTTGATACCTACTTTTTCAAAATAACCCTTTAGTCCTTACTTTTGATACATTTAACAAAATGACACCCTTCATTTCCTTTCTTTTTCCATATTTACCCTTTTATTTTTCTTTCTACTTCTATATATATTTTTCCTTTTATTTTCTTTCATCTTTAACTTTCCTTTACTGAATCAAATGCTACATAATTTCAGAAAATCATTTTACATGATAAAAAACTTTTCAAAACTGGGCTTAATAGCATATATTATTCAAGCTCATTCTTAGACTTCTAAGCCCAAACTTTGAAATATGACATGCCTTTAGCAGTGATGGAAAAAGTTACTCTTAAAAATCTTGCCTTTAACTGTGACCAAAAAATTTTATGTTTAATTATTTTATATAAGTTTAAGTTTAATCATATTAAAATAATTAAAACTATATATAAGTTTAATCATATTAAAACTAAGGTATTTTAGTTTAATTAGGATCGGATAATACATAATCGCACTAATTGAACATTCATAACTTTATTCATCGAATTAAATAATGAGAGAAATGGCAATAGGTAACAAATATTTATTATTTAAAGCTGAACAATAATCATAATAGGGAAATAATAGAATGTTGAAATAAGAAACACACATTGTGTTTCCTTTATCCTTCAAGATGTCATATAATTCAGAGCTTCCATCAATTTCTGAAATTTATGAGTTCTTCAACGAAGTCACCATCGCCGCCGCTTCATGCTCCAGAGCTGCTCCATTGTGGTGGTGCCCTCCCCTGGAATCCATCGCCGTTGGCGTCAATTGGCAGAACCAAGACGACGATATCATTCCCGGAGGCCTTCTCGTCTCTTGGCGCGGGAGTGTGGCAGGGACCAGTGACGTGGCGCAAACAAGTGATGATGTGGACGACGTTCGTGGTCCCACCCGCCACGTTGGATGGTTGACTACTATGTCTCATTTATGCGGTTACAGATTGATGATTACTGATATGCCTACACTTTTTTACATTTGAATATTATTTTTAAATTATGTTAATTATATAACCTTCTCCCTGTAATTATACTCTTGATTAGTATAATATATTACATACTTAGTAGCAAACAATTTTTATCAGCATAGGAAATATTCAATCTTATATGTTTAATTAAACTGGATGTCTCTCTCCACACACGTGTAACAAATATCTATACCTATATGTGCCTCATGGACAAAATGTAAATTCAAAAATATACAAACGTTTTTTTTTTGTCACCGTTGAAAGTCGTAGCTGAAAATCATTTTTCTTTTTTGTTTTGTATATGTCATGACTTCAATTTTGACTTTGAAGTAGGATGTTTGCTGTGAAAGAAATGATTTCCAATAAGATTTAAATGCACATAACCACGTTTCAAGCAATAGTTTGACTTGTAGAGTTTACTATTTTACATTGTGTATTATTGGATTAACTATATATATATATATATTCCTTTGATAGGCAATTTGGCATTAGAACCATAATTTAGACACTCTTTCTGTGATGGGCAAATTCTCCCTAACACACCGGATAATGCATTTTGGTCTTGTTTTAAACTTTGGAAAATATTTGGGCATTTTTCGAAATAATTAAAAATCCCAAATATAAAATGCTTACCATACGATACTCTCAAATCTTAAATATCAAGCGTATTTGGATGAATCCCTGAACTATGGCAGTTGTTCCCACATGCACCCTACTTTCATGTGCCATAAACTCTCTCTCTCTCTCTATATATATATATATATATCTCACGTGGACTAGAGATCCAGTCAACTTTGCAAATTTTGGGCTTTCTATTTTGGGACATTTCCCACGTTTTCACTGATTATAGCACACCACCTCAGCAATTAAGTAACACGTATTATTATCCATGTAAGATGCAAGCGTGGAAATCTTATGTCACCCTGTCATGTTAACGGTGAACATTAACCATTCGTTACTTCAAGTCAAAAATACTACATTTTGTCAATTTCCAAGGTGTCCGGATAATCAATTCTCAAACGTGGATAATTCCAAGGTAAAAATATCCTTTACCCTTCTTTTACAACCATATTTTAGATTAGCCCTTCAACTATTTTGAGTGAAATGGACTTGAGAAAATAAATGACGGATTTAAACTTAAATTATTTGAAATCTTTGAGTGCCAAGTTTAATTGCTGATGCTATCGATTCAAATATAAAAGATTGTTGTATATGCTTGTTTCTGCATGTAGTAAAAGAAGTTAAATACCGAGCATTCAACAAATCTGATTTAGAGACCATGACTGCCCCTCAGTGGAGCACTGAGACTGAAGGGTATACTATTTGTGTAACTAAGATAACTGTGCCAACAGTAGTACTGTATTGAAAGCATTATGTTGTATAAAATGCAGTTCATTATGTTTTATCGTTTAACTATAATATACATATATATATATTGTTTTCACTAAAAAAAAGAAAGTTGAAATGGAGGGAGTAGCACAAAGACACGTCAAAGTCCAAAGTTTCCCATAAAAAATAATGTGTTTTGCTGCATTTCATAATGAAGCCCAAAGATGTAGTTCTCAGGTTAATTGCTGAAATAATAACAACCCTTGAGAGTTAACAACCTAACAAAATGGTTTGCCTTTCAAAGGTTTGAATTCTCACTAAAAGAAGGTTCACATATTTAATATTTAATAATATCTTAAATAAGATTGTCTCTGTAGAACGATATATGTGATTAGCGGAAACAAAAAGAACCCCACAAAAGGAACTTTTTAATGTTAGAAATGCTTAGGAAAGAATCAATGGTAGAAAATAGAAATGCATAGAAATACACTCAAATATGTCAATCCTAATTGATGACTCCAAAATGCCTAATTATAGCAATATCTAGGATAGGAAGGTGACGACTAATTCCACAGAAACTTATGAATGCATATCTTAAACAAGTAACGACCTTAAGTTATTTAATGATATCAAAAATTTAAGGCAATAGCAAATAATTTTACAGAGGGTAATTAGGTCATTTCACACAAAAATTCCAAAATATTCCCCTGCAAATTTCACAACAATTAACTCCTCACAGCACTACTTTATAATAAATCTTTAGACGCCTTTGTACCTTTCTTAATTCCTTTCCATGTTCCTCAAGCACGTTGAAGAGAAACTGGCAGAAGAAGCAGAGGCTGTAATAAAACAGAATGTCAAGTAAATCAAGAGGAATTCTATCAATCACAAAATTATACGGCTTGTTGTGTGGAAGATGAGGAGAAGAATGAAGTTTATTCAGCTACGATGGGGTTTGCAATTACATAACCTTCTGTCACAGATTTAGGAGCTGGTGGCATCTCAATCTCAGTGATTCCTTCTAGCATCTGCACCGCTTTGCTCATTCTTGGCCTCTGAGATGGCTGCTCTTGGATGCACCAGAAACTCACCATTATAGCCCTTTTCACTTCCTCCATATCAACTTTATGGTTAGCTAGTCTTCTGTCCACAAGTCCCTTCATGTTACCCATCAAAAACTCTTCATAAGCCCAGATGGAGAACTTCGTCCACTTTGTTCCTTCCGACACTTCAAAATTCCTTCTTCCACTCACTATCTCCAACAAGACCATACCAAAGCTATATACATCGGATTTGGAAGTTACGGGAAGATTTGCGAGCTATTCTGGAGCTAAATATCCTCTGGTTCCTCTTACGCTTTTCAGGCTTCTGTACCTTCGGTCTGTTGCACTTGTGAGTTTCGCGAGGCCAAAATCCGAGACTTTGGCATTGTAATTCTCATCTAACAGAATGTTTTCTGGTTTTACATCACAATGGACAATGCAGTTCCTGCACTCCTCATGAAGATAAGTAATTCCCCTCGCGGTGCCTAGGGCAATTCTGAATCGATACTCCCAATTCAACTGTTTCTCAGATTGATGATGTTCATTGACAAAAAGAAAGCTGTCAAGAGACCCATTTTTCATGAACTCATAAACCAGAAGCCTATGTTTTCCTTCAGAACAAAACCCAATCGGCCTCACCAAGTTCAGATGATGAGTGCTGCTTATAGTAGCAACCTCCATTCTGAACTGTTTTTCACCTTGCTCAATCCCCTCAAGTTGTTTCGCTGCAACAACGGTTCTGTTCACCAGAACTCCTCTGTAAACAGCACCAAATCCACCATCACCAAGCTTCTCTTTGAAGCCTTTCGTCGAGCGATGAAGCTCCTTGTATGAGAATTGAACTGGTGCTCCAGAAGCATACTCAAGAAGAGCATACTGAGTAGAGAATCCACGAAACCTCGAATCATGTTTACAACACCACAACAATAAACCACCTTCAAAGACAACTAAAGCTAAAAGAGTACCCAGAACAACTACCACAACTATCCAAGCATGCATCTTCCAATCCTTTCCCTTCCCAGCCTCCCCCAAACTTGGTGGCGGGTTCGGTGCCACTGATCCACAAACCTTGACATATGAAGTGCTTGGTAGTGCTGGATTGTGGTAGGTACTGATGAAACTAGATGTCTTTATATAACATAGACCTGTGCCATCCGATAATGAAGTAGAAGCAAAACAAGAACTAGCTGCAAGGCAATTTCCACTGCAAGCTGATATACCAACGAAAAATACCTCAGGATTAACCATGAATATAGGAGGATAAGTCAAGACTAGAGCATGGTCCAGTTGTAACATGGCAGCGCTGCCTGGACAATCCTCAAGCCTCAACTTTCTCCTGCATCCTTTTCTACCGTCATTAGGATCAATCATCTCAAAATTCTCAGACGGGCATCCACAAATTGGGTTTAAATCCTGGTAACTACATACCCCATAGTTTCCACAATACCCAAAAACCTTACATTGATCTTCAACAGCCACCCATCTTACAGTAGAAATTCCACTACCTCTCGAGGAACTGTACATTCTCAAGTTCCCATCAATATCCAACTTCAGAATTCTCAGAGTCCCATTCGCTTCAGCATAATCACTGCTATAAGCAATATCCAAAGGAGTCATCAATTTCAGATCAAAAAGTAGAACCCCTGTAGATTGTAATCCCAAAGTCGGTGAAGTTATATTGACATTTATATATGAATTTGGACCATGATCCCAGTAAGGTACACTATCATTCCACCTAAGCGTGAGGTTACCTGAGTTAGTAACTGTAAAGGAATAGTCACCAGATTGCAAAACTATATGGGTTGTGAAATTCTGAGAAGGTACGATGGTGTCAGCGGGATGGTCGAAGCTCGACCAAACCACGCCGGTTCGATTCGAGAGAACCAGGTTTCTGCCGTCGTTCAGGGAGGCAGAAGAGACGGCCAAATTGGAAGTACCGGAGTTCCAAACGGCGATGCCGGAGCCGTTAACGAGTCGAAGGACGCCAGATGAGAGAAACTTGTTAGACTAAGACATAATTAACAGAATTAATGATAGATTATAGAGTTTATAGGCTCCCTGTGGTCCTCTCTTCCACGTGTATAACTTCCCCTCTATTCACAGATATTCTGTTATGATTTGGGACCACCTATTGCACCATTGCATTGTATTGTACTCATATATATGATTCACGGCCTGAGCATGACGATCACTCAGCTTGGTCATTTCTTTCTACTTTCTTGCCTCATATTCTCACTTGGTATCAAAGCATATTCATTCTAGGGCAAGACAATGTCGATTTCTTCATCCTCATCTGACAGTGGTGCTAATTCAGGTGTCTCCTCCTCGATGATGTCCAGAACCTACTCTCTGTTTCAGTCTTCTAGCCAAACTTCTTCGATCAAGCTGGATCGTAGCAATTTCTTAGTCTGGGAATCTGTAGTTCTTCCTCTTATAGAGGGAAATCGGTTGGAAATCCATATTAACGAAACAAAACCAGCGCCACCTCGTCTCATCTCTGAAGGTGGAGTGACGAAACCCAACCCAGCCTTTGATGATTGGTTTGCGACAGATAGAATGCTCGTCGGATGGATGAGAAACACCATGTCTCAGGACGTCGGAGCTCAACTTCTACACTATCGTACGGCCCGTGACCTCTGGAATGGAGCCAGAGACCTCACTTGTGCTTCTCTTAAAGCTAGAGTAATGGTTTTCAAGTCGGAGATTCACTCAATGTGGAAAAACGGTATGAAAATGGAAGATTAACTGACAAAAATGAAGCAATTATATGATCAGCTGACACTCGCCGGAGCCCCATTATCTACCAAAGATCTGATTATGCACACTTTGAATGGATTAGACTCAGACTACAACGCAATAGTTGTGAAATTGGTGGATCAGCCACAAGTATTTACTGCACAATTATTGACGGATTGTATCAAATCCCTAAAGATGGTGTTCAACCACAAGTATTTACTGCACAATTTTCTCATGAGAATGAACTTTTACAGTGGCATTGCAAACTTGGGCACCCAAGTAACAAAGTTCTTAGAACAGTTCTAAATGCTTGTAATGTCAAACTTTTTGTGGATGACAAGTTTGTTTGTGAAGCATGTCAATTAGGAAAATCTAAATATTTACCTTTTACTACTTCTGACTCTCGAGCTACTATGCCTCTTGAACTTATCCATTCTAATTTATGCGGTCCAGCACCAATTCAATCGTCAGGTGGTCACCGTTATTACATACACTTCCTAGATGATTTCAGTAGGTTTGTGTGGATTTTTCCACTAAAATAAAAGGGTGAAGCTATTCATGCTTTTAAGGTGTTCAAGTCTCAAATTGAAAATCACTTTAACACCAAGATCAAGTCTTTCCAATATGACAATGTTGCTGAATAAAAACCTTTTATACACTTTGCTCAAGAGGAGGGGATCATTATGAGATTTACTTGTCCATACACATCATCTCAAAATGGTAGGGTTGAAAGGAAACACCGGCATATAGTGGAAATGGGCCTAACACTATTGGCCCAATCAAAGGTACCTCTCACCTATTGGGTCGAAGCATTTCAAACCTCGGTCTACTTAATAAATCGGTTACCCACTCCGGTGTTAAATAATTCTACCCCTTTGATGGAATTGTATAAGGTTGAGCCTAATTACAAGGACTTGAAGCCTTTTGGATGTGCTTGTTATCCTTGTCTCAAACCCTATAATATTCACAAGTTCCAGTTTCACAGTCAAAGGTGTGTTTATCTTGGGCCAGCCCAGCAACAAAAGGGCCATAGATGTCTTAGTCACACAGGTCGAATCTATGTCTCACGTCATGTGGTTTTTGACCCAAGAGTTTTTCCATTTCACTCAGTTTTCCTTAATAGAAGAGACACCGGTACGTGGTCCACTGATGAAAGTCCCCTTTCTCTCATTATTTCAAACCAGACTCATGAATTGTTGAGGCCCAATTACTCTACTCGGCCCAGTGAATCACATAACTCAAACCAAGAAAATTCTAATTTGCCACCTGTGACCGAGAATGTGCTGTCACCTTCACAATCACGCAGCTCATCTCCATCTTCTTCCTCCTCAAAATCTCTCTCGGAACAGACGAGCCCTACTGCATTAATCAAACCCCAACAAAATATCCATCCGATGGTAACTCGAGCTAAAGCTGGAATTAGCAAGCCACATTACCCGTTCACCGGATTAATGAGAATGGAGGACTCCCTATCACTGAAGCATACGACTACACCCAAAACCACGCGGGATGCTCTCTATCCGCTCATTGGCAACAAGCTATGGCCGATGAGTATGAAGCTCTTCAGAAGAATCACACATGGCATCTAGTACCTCGACCTCGTGGATGCACAGTTGCAAATTGTCGCTGGATTTTCAAAACAAAATACAAGGCAGATGGCTTGATCCTGAAGCATAAAGCACATCTCGTGGCGAAGGGATTTCAACAATCTCCAGGTATTGATTATGGTGATACCTTTAGCCCTGTTATTAAACCTGCAACTATTCGTGTGGTACTGTCAATTGCTGCTACTTTTAACTGGGATGTGAGACAGTTAGATGTCAACAACGCTTTTCTAAATGGCTATCTACAAGAAAATGTCTATATGGAACAACCCGAGGGATTTGTTGATCCCAAACGACCATCTCATGTGTGCAAACTGATCAAAGCCATTTATGGCCTCAAGCAAGCTCCACGAGCTTGGTTTGACAGGCTCCGAAGTACTCTTGTTCAATGGGGTTTTCGAAATGCCAGAAGTGATACCTCATTGTTCTACTTGAGAACCCGCACCTAACCATTTACATTCTCATATATGTAGATGATATCTTAGTAACAGGAAATGATACTCTGTTTATAACTAAATTTATTCAGAGACTGAATATGATGTTTGCTCTGAAAGATCTTGGTTCCCTATACTATTTCCTTGGAATTGAAATTTATCGAGATTCTTCTGGCTTCTTTCACAATCAAGGTAAATATGTCCTAGATCTTCTTAACAGATTTGACATGCTTGATTGTGCACCTATACCTACACCTATGGTCATAGGACGCATTCTCTCTATTCATGAAGGAATTCCTTTGTCAGACCCTTCTGTATACCATCAAGCAATTGGTTCACTACAATACCTTACATCCACTCGACCTGACATTGCTTTTGCAGTCAACAAACTGAGTCAATACCTGTCACAACCCACTGATCTCCTATCAAGCAGTCAAAAGAATTCTCAGATATCTCAAGGGCACCTATCACTATGGATTACATATATCAGCCATCACATTTCCTCATATTACGACTTTTACCGATGCAGATTGGGCCACTGATGTTGATGACCGGAGGTCAATGGGTGGATGTTGTGTGTACTTTGGAAATAATTTGATCTCTTGGGCCTCCCAGAAGTAGAAAGTGGTCTCAAGATCTAGTTCAGAGTCAGAATATCGTGCACTAGCTGATGGTGCTTCTGAGATTAAATGTCTTACATCGCTGATATTTGAACTTGGTATATACTTAAAGCAACCAGCCACTATTTGGTGTGACAACCTCAGTGCTGGTGCTATGGCAGCTAACCCAGTACAACATTCAAGAAGCAAGCACATTGATATTGACATACACATCATTCGAGACATGGTCCTATCTGGTGTTCTAAATGTGAAATACATTCCTTCATCTCATCATATCGCAGACTGCCTAACCAAAGCCTTGACTCATACACAACATTCTTTACTTCACCACAAACTCGGGTTGTGTGCTACTCCCTCTCGTTTGAGGGGGGATGTTAGACTAAGACATAATTAGCAGAATTAATGATAGATTATAGAGTTTATAGGCTCCCTGTGGTCCTCTCTTCCACGTGTATAACTTCCCCTCTATTCACAGACATTCTGTTATGATTTGGGACCACCTATTGCACCATTGCATTGTACTGTACTCATATATATGATTCACGGCCTGAGCATGACGATCACTCAGCTCGGTCATTTCTTTCTGCTTTCTTGCCTCATATTCTCACTTGGTATCAGAGCATATTCATTCTAGGGCAAGACAATGTCGATTTCTCCAAACAGCCTACGTCCACATATTCTCCAAACAGCATACGTCCACATACGTGCCACCTACACCATCAACGTTTCCAACCCTGGCATCCATGACACGTTGGCCGGCAAGTCCACCCACAAATACGACAGGACCAACCCCTCCCTTCAGCTCGGTGGCCTCTTCGACAACCACGACGGGACGTAAGGCACCCCTAACTCTATCCCGAAAGGATATGGAAGAGAAATGGCGGAAGGGCTTGTGCCACTGGTGCAATCAGAAGCATACCAACTCCTATAAATGCCGGCAATCACAGGTGATGATGTTGATCGTCCCAACGCAAGAAGATGACAAACTCATGGATGCTCCAGATAAATTGGAAGGAAACACCGCAAGCGAGGATAAACAAGCGACCATCAAAACTGTCGAAGGGCGGGAAGGGTGCTCGACACTGAAGGTAGAAGCAGTCATCAAGAAATAGAGAGTCGTCATCCTTATTGACTCGGGCAGCACGCACAACGTGGTTGACACCACCGTCGCCAAGAGGTCGTGTCTGCCTGTCCGTACCGGCCGAGTCTTACAAGTGAAGGTAGCGGGAGGTCGGACCGTACTAATCGATAAGCATTGTGACAACCTATCGTGGGCAATGGCAACAATGACATTTTAAGACGGATTCTTGGTCATGGAACTGGGAACATTTGACATGATATTGGGAGCGCAATAGTTGTCTCGCCTGGGTCGGATTATACTAGACATAAAGGAGAAGTTCATGGGCTTTGCTCATCAAGGCCAGTATTGCAAATTACATGGGATCAACTCGTCTCCTATGGGGCTCTTAGAAGACAATGGGATCATGGCAAGACTGCGTAAGGCTGTTCACTCCTTCCTTGTGTGTGCTTCCCCCAGCAACACGGCGGCAGTACTGGTAAAAGCGGATTCCCAGCTCTCCTTACAGCAACAAGAGCAGCTTGCCCACTTCTGAAGGTCATTCGACGATATCTTTGCTAAGCCACAGCAGCTGTCACCTGTCCGT
>JANTPZ010003501.1:0-14365 GCA_025593235.1 Vachellia pachyceras
ATCACTTATTATGCTCGTTTCTTATTGTGGCTCCTCGTTAGATCTCAGTTCATCCCTACTATCTGGCAACATCTCTCTTGCGCTTCAGGTCATAGGACAGAGAAGAGGTACGCTTCTCCCGCTGGGATCCAGTTTTTTTGGAGGTAGTCTTGCAAATATTCGATGATGGTATCACAACCTTAATAGGTTGATCGCGCGGAATTTAGCTTTTTCGTTTGGATCGGATGTATATGCTTTTGTTTGGGGAATTCTTGCCGATTTTATTTTTTACTGATCTTATTAGTTGAGAGATTCGCCCAAATTTTAGTATCATACATCTGTTTTTAGAGGTTTGAACACGCCTCCATCATGGAGCGAGTAGTTTTCTTTTTCTTGGTCCATATCAGGTTTGGTCACTTAAATATTGTGATAAATAAAGTGAATGTAATGGAGATTGAAGAATTGCTGTACTTGTTGCTTGGTAGTGGGTAGGTTTTGTTGAGTTCAGCCGCTTAGTTGATCAATGATTGACTTGATTTTAGTAAAAAGCTTTTGAAATTCTTTTTGCGTAGTTCACTTTCATAACTAATAAAATGTAATACTATTGAAAATTTCTACATTACTGGACTCAAAATTACATATGAATCGTGTTCTTTTGCTCATCATTAGTTTTTTAACTTGTTTTAATATCGTGATTTTCATCATTCTTTAGTCTTGAATCATTCCTGAATCAGTATTCTATTAATGTTGGCTTTTGCTTGTATTTATGATTTGGCCTGTATTTTTTTCACCCTTACAAATGGGCATGTATTGATTTTTATATGGTTGCTCTGTTGTCAAATTGTTTCAAGTTCAAACATGGGTGTCTCTCAAAACAATCTTGATTTGGAGGAGGGAACTTTGGAGATAGGAATGGGTATGTATCATGTCAGCAAGCTGCTCTTAATACTGAACTATTTTTCATTATTGAAAAAGGTGGATGTAAAAACGTTTGGTTTGATGAATGAACATTGATAATCTGCGGTTCTATATACTTATTCCTTCTAAACTATTACATGTTCCTTTACAGAATACAGAACTGTATCTGGTGTTGCTGGACCATTGGTTATTCTTGACAAAGTTAAGGTAATGCTTGTACTCTCTTCTATCCTAATTTTACATGTAATTGTTGGGCTTTATCAATAAAGATTCCTCAGTTTACAACATGACTGATGTTTGCATCAATAAACTACAGGGACCCAAATATCAAGAGATTGTTAACATTCGTTTAGGGGATGGAACTACTCGACGTGGACAAGTTCTAGAAGTTGATGGTGAGAAGGCTGTTGTTCAGGTGATTGCCTATGGCATTTATTATTGTCCATTATGCTTCATTTGTGAGGATAACTTCATATAACGTGAGGACACATGTGTCCCATGTATTTGGGTTGATTAATGTATTAATAAAGTATTACATTTTCCTATAACTGAAAGGTACTGAGAAATCTTGTTACCCTTGTAATTCCATTGATAATATGAAATGACCTGGTAACTGTTTAATTTTGAAATATTTTGCTAGAATTATTAATATTTAATTTATTTTTTAATTGTTGGCCAGGTTTTTGAAGGTACATCTGGGATTGACAATAAATTTACAACTGTCCAGTTTACTGGAGAGGTACAAATTATAGTATCTTATCAAAAAGTGCTTAAAATTAAAATAATGCTGTGCTTCAATGCATCTTATATTACGAGATGTTCCATGAAAATTATCTTCTCTGGTGACTGGCTTCACTTATATCGGAAGTACCTAAATGATGTGCTTACTAATCAATGACTGGTCCATGAATTTGTCTTTTGAATCATTTTCTTAAAAAAGAGAGTTTACTATAATCATTCCATAAGTATATCATAACTGCTGGGGGAAAATACAGACCGGTTCTTGTAGTATCATAATAAATCGCATATCTCACCATTTATCATTTAATACAAGTAATTGAGAATTCATATTGGTCATTGTTGGCAATGGCATGGTATTGCATAACATGTTAAACCTATCTATGGGGGAAATATTCAGGCAAAAGAAGACAAACTTTTGAAAAGTAGAGGAAAAGTTGTGGTTCACATGTATTATGTCATGGTTGCTATAGTTCACTATTCTTGTGTTCAATTTTTTCTTCTTTCGGTGAACATACTCTTGTATTCAATTTGTTGTAGGGGGTTGATTTCTGAAATTTGGTCCTTTCAAAGTAATTTTCTATAAATGATTAGTCTCTTCCTATCAATTTATTATGGGAAATAAGACTGGTATAGAACCAGTAACAAGAACAAGAGAGAATGGAAGGGTGAAAGAGCAGGAGGGAGAAGGGAAGATAAAAGGCTGGAGAATATAAGAGATTGATTCAATTGAAAAAGCTGGTCTACCCTTAATAATTAAGGGCTTTACTTAGAACCCCAGAAATAAGTATAAATAAACAAAAGATATTAAACTAAAAATAGCAAAAAGATAATTAACCTGACAACTAAACTGTATTAAAATAAAATAAATGTAACTTCCTAATTCTATTTCCTGTGGCTAAAGTAGGTCTTCCATTACTTCCATGAGACTTGTCTTTTTAACCCTTGACTCACTTATGTTTTTCATTTTACTTGTATAGAATTGAAATAGTTCCACTCTTGACCCCTGGCTCATGCTTGTAGGTGTTGAAAACTCCTGTCTCACTGGACATGCTTGGACGCATATTTAATGGCTCTGGAAAACCCATTGATAATGGTCCACCTATTTTGCCCGAGGCTTACTTAGATATATCAGGTAACTGAGTTGCTTGTGGGATTATTTAGTTTAATTTCGTCATGGTGCTTTACAAATTTATTTTCTTAATATCTCCCCCTAATGCAGGAAGTTCTATCAACCCTAGTGAGAGAACCTATCCAGAGGAGATGATACAGACGGGAATATCTACAATTGATGTCATGAATTCCATTGCTAGAGGTCAAAAGATCCCTCTTTTCTCAGCTGCTGGTCTTCCCCATAATGAAATTGCAGCTCAGATATGTCGACAGGCTGGCTTAGTCAAGCGATTGGAGAAGTCTAATAATCTTCTTGAGGTATAGATATATTAAAGTGCATTACTGTAATGTTTTAAAGGTCTTTCACTTGTCTTGTATGGCTTGTATTTCATCTGGTTTACTGTACTCACACTTTTCTGGTTTAGGCAATTT
This sequence comes from Vachellia pachyceras, assembly GCA_025593235.1. Lineage (NCBI taxonomy): Eukaryota > Viridiplantae > Streptophyta > Magnoliopsida > Fabales > Fabaceae > Vachellia > Vachellia pachyceras. The sequence continues at coordinate 3,181 of JANTPZ010003501.1, forward strand.
GAGCTCTTGCTGTTTTAAGTACTTGAAGGAAAACATTTGGCTATTTTCTTTACTTATATTTCTTGTTTATGCTGAATTACACTGACATGGGATTTATTGCTGGTCAATAAGCTTTTAGGTGAAATTTTTGGGGCTTTCTTTTTTATTATGGTTTTGAACATTGGACCTCCCTCCACCCATACTCTATACCAGTCATACCATAAAAAACTTTTATATGTCACTCTGGACTGGTTTTTTTATTTGTTAAGTTGCTTCTTAGTCTTGATTCTTTTGATTATTTTAAATGATAGTTTGACACTTGTGGGCACCCCACCCCGTCCATGCTTTAAAGCAGGGGGAGGGGAACATTGCCTTTAAGTTCTTTTGTAGGATATGTTTATCTTTTATTATCACTTGAGGAATTGAAAATGTTAAATTAAAGATCTCTCTGAAGAGTCATGCCACATTGATTGCCATCTTTTGATTTATCATTTATGGGCTAGATTTTAAAACTAGCTAGTGGCTAACTCTTCTACAGTTCACGAAAATTGAGATTGCAATATTAACTACTGGGAAGGGTAGTATGTGATTTGTGGTTCTGCTGTAATGAGGATGCTGACAAAAATAATTTGAAATTCTGTATTTTTCTTGTACCATTGCTTACCCCCACTCCAGACACGTGTATTTAAATCTCCTTGAAATTAATGAGCCTCTTAATTGCTTGCTCATTTTGCAGAACTCATGACTCTTCTACATTTTGTAAGATTGAGAAGTTGGTTTTACCGTAACACATTTTATCATTATAATATAGGGTGGGGAAGAAGACAATTTTGCCATTGTGTTTGCAGCTATGGGAGTTAACATGGAGACTGCACAATTTTTTAAACGTGACTTTGAGGAAAATGGCTCAATGGAGAGGGTGACTCTTTTCCTTAATCTGGTAAACTTTATGAATCAGAATGCGCTTCTTGTATTTTTTTTTTCCTTTTTAACTTTTCGTATTCTTTTTCAGAAGTTATGTCTGTCTAGTTTACAAGCTTAAAAAAATTGTCGTGTCAACAGTATCTTGTGATAAATGCTCATAACTTTGAAAATATTATTAGTTTTTTACTTTGGGTTTTAAGGATGCCACTGCTATTTTTCATTTCAACTATTAGAGAAGAAGACTATACATGAATAATCTTACACTAGCATTGCATTTAGAACTAACATTTCTCCTTGTTGAGCTGAAAGAAGTATATATCTAAGTGTTAGAAAAAGGCATAAATTCTGTTTTAGATTCTTAAAATTAATCAGTTTAAATTTATGATTTAAAAAAGATTTGTAAAATATACCTTATTGTATTTTGAGGAACATAAGTTTGTTCATTGGCAGTGCTTCTAATTTTAAAATTCTGTTTTCATAACTTGCACGAAGGTGATATAATCCTTAAATTTTCTGTTCATTGGCTGCTGTCATCATCTACAGGCAAATGATCCAACAATTGAACGCATTATCACTCCGCGTATTGCTCTAACAACTGCTGAATATCTGGCTTACGAATGTGGGAAGCATGTTCTTGTGATACTTACAGATATGAGTTCTTATGCTGATGCTCTTCGTGAGGTATTGTACCTTTAATTTATTAGAGAACGAGGCAACTAAAGGAAAGACAATGAGATTATGAGAAACCTCGTACGGCCTTTGCCCTTTCCTATTAAAGCCTTAGCCGTGATTTCTAGGGGATATCTAAATTAGAATCAACATTGGATACTGCTTTCTCTCTTAGTCTTGAAGCCTTGAAGGCTGAGAAGCAAGTTATGAATGTTCTATAAAGGTTTTCAAGAGTAATTTTGAGCAATATTGGTTACCTTTTTCTCTTACTCTTAAAGGCTGGGAAATAATTTATAAATATTGTGAGCAATTTGCATGACACAAGTTGTTGCTTGCACTGTATCACATAGGTATCTGCTGCTCGTGAAGAAGTGCCTGGAAGGCGTGGTTATCCAGGTTACATGTATACAGATCTTGCAACAATCTACGAACGTGCTGGAAGAATTGAGGGGCGAAAAGGCTCTATCACACAAATTCCAATTCTGACCATGCCAAATGATGGTTAGGAACCTAAATCTATCTATATCAGCTATATTGCATAACAAACTTTTAATGTTGATATCACGTTTCTTAAAATTTTGTGTAGATATCACACATCCAACTCCTGATCTTACGGGATACATTACTGAGGGGCAGATATACATAGATAGGCAGTTGTATAACAGACAGGTAGGATGATAGATTGAAATCGAAGCTTTGGTACTAATGAACACAGCTTGCTCGATTAGTCAGTGGACTTCACCACTAAAGAGAATGTGGTATAGAAAGTATTCCGACATTTATCATGCTAATTTATTGCAAGATTATTGGCTTGTACAGAATTTTGTATTCTCCATATATCATGGCTTTGGTGAACATTGATTTGGTCATGTTTCACATAACATGTCAAGGTGGAATTCTGTGACATATAATTCTCTTAAAGATCATAGGAAATTTATTATGAATTATCCCTTACTTATGTAAGGGATAATTTATGATTGTTGAAATTGGTGTCTAATTTTTATCAGCAACCTAGCGAATTGTTTCACTTTGGTAAACATTTAAACTTTTTGTATTGTGCAGATATACCCACCAATTAATGTCCTTCCATCACTATCTCGGTTGATGAAGGTAAGGATAATCTTGTTTTCTTTAATGTCAAGATGCTGTCAGGTGGCTAGTTAATAGTTTGTGTTGTTTCATGAAAACAATTAACTAATCATGCTGTTTATGGTGTTATCCACTCACGATGCATTACTGACGACCTATGCAGAGTGCCATTGGTGAGGGAATGACTCGAAGGGACCATTCTGATGTTTCGAACCAGGTCCAATTGTGCTTCAGTATCATATTTAGTTTCTTTATTGTAAGTTTTAAACCATGTAACCAGTGCTCATTTGTTTGTTTTCAGCTCTATGCAAATTATGCCATCGGAAAGGATGTTCAGGCAATGAAAGCCGTAGTCGGAGAAGAAGCACTCTCATCTGAGGATCTGGTCTCTGATATTTGTCTCATTCTTTTCATTTGATAAAGTTTTGGTGTGTTCTTGAAGTGTTACTAACGAGTTTTCGTTTTCTAACAGCTGTATCTGGAATTTTTGGACAAGTTTGAGAGGAAGTTTGTTGCCCAGGGAGCTTATGATACCCGCAACATCTTTCAGTCTCTAGATCTTGCATGGACTTTGCTTCGGATTTTCCCCCGTGAGCTGCTGCATCGTATTCCGGCAAAGACTCTTGACCAATATTATAGCCGAGACGCCATTAATTAAATGGATTGTACTTAGCTCAAGCATTCCCCGTGACCTTGGGAATTAATTTATTCCTTTGCTTTCTCGCCAAAAGTCTGACAAGAATAAAAATAATAAAGGATAGTGGCTGGCCTAGTGCATCACATTTCAACATCCTCAGTCAGATGTAAAACCACGTGGATCTTGCGATTCAAGGGCCATATTTCTTTTGGGGAGGAAGTTTTAGTTGTGTGTGTTGTATTACCAAGTTTGTGGATGGCGCTATTTGTTTTTGTTTTTTGGATTTTCGTTGAGGATTTGTTGGATTGCAAAGCCTTTCCATGTATGTTGCTTGTTTCATAATATTATTTATTTTGTAGTTAAAATTAGGAATATTATTATCAGTTGGACGATTCCATGATGTGTTCATCTGCATTTTGCTATTATTAATTCGTGAAACCATTTTTTTTAACATTTCCTGTCAACTAAGAAAAAAATCTACTTTAATAATAACCCAGATATCACCTCCCACAGAGGCAGTTGAGTGAAGACTCGGGTTGTAGATTGAATTGAAATAAAAGAGGGCAGTGGATTTTCTCTTTTTTATCTTTCTCATTTTCTTTTTAGAATTTCATCTCCATCATTGGATGAAGTGATGGATGGTTCAGGTTTAATATTGTGCAAAATTCTTATGATAGTTTATAAGTTCAAAATGTTACAAGTCATTTGGATAATATTTTAATAGTTTAAATTTATTTATTTATATTTATAATATTAATTTTATAAAATATTAAATATGAATTTTACATTTCTTTTGATTTAAGGGTGAGGATATGATTAAAGAAAAGGCTGACATTAAAGGAACAAGGAAGGGAAAAATGATGTTAAAATCATGAATATATGAAATTATATAGAGACAATGACAGGAAAAAACATTTAAAATATAAAAAGGATAAATCGTGTTAAATTTGCTTAATCTGATATCGCACCTAGGGGAATAAACAAGAATATTGAAATTTTATGAAGATACAATGATGCCCATGAAATAGAACTCCCTTTAACAAATGCGGATTGCAACTTAAGTTTAGGAAATTTGCCATTTAAATAGTTGACTCTAGGACTTGCAAAGAAATGATAATCCCCTTAATAAATGTGGATTGCAACTTCAATTTAGTAAATTGCAACTTAAATTTAGATAATAATAAGTCCAATTTAGAGAATTTGTCATTTAAATATTACTACCCTAGAACTTACAATAAAATGTGAATTCCCTAAAAAAATGTGGATTGCAACTTCATTTTAGCAAATTGTAACTCGAGTTTAGATAATAACAGCTCAAGTTCAGAGAATTTTAACGAATTTGTAGCTTCATTTTGCTTAGAGGATTGCAACTTTATTTTAACGAATTGTAACTTGAGGTTAGATAATAACAAGTTAGGTTTAGGGAATTTGCCATTTGAATATTGTTATTTTATTTCTTCTTGAAACTTGCAAGAAAATGAGACTTCCCTTGGCAAATGTGAATTACAATTTCATTTTAACTAATTGCAACTATAAGTAATAACAATTCAAGTTTAGAAAATTTGACATTTGCACATTTGTACCTATAACTTGCATGGAAATGGGAATCCCCATAGCAAATGAGGGTTGCAACTTCAGTATAGGGGATAATCAGTTAAGTTTAAAGAATTTGCATATAGGAATATTTTAGTAGCATTATTGCATTTTCATTGAATTTCAATATTCATATTTGATCCATTATCTCTGATCTATTATTAAGTAAATTGGATACTATGATTTATCATTTTTACTTTTTAAAGGTTTTTTCTATCATTCTCCCAAATTATATATAGGAGAGGAAATATATGGTAGACAATGTAATGATAAATTTCAAAAGTTTGGTTATAAAAAGTAAATTGATGGTTTCAAGTTTTGGTACATGAGAAAAGGAAGGTGAGGAATGGTGTCGGTATCATTGCGGATAAAGAATGGAAGAGGAATGTGGTGGAGGTTAAGAGACTTGACGATAGAATCATAGTTTTAAGGATAGTTGTTGGGAAGGATACTATCTACATTATCAATGTATACGCTCTTAAAGAAAAATTTTGAGAATGTATGAAATGGTTGATTCAGAGTAAACTGTAATGACTTTTTTTAATCGGTTACTTAACTTAATAAACAATACTTCAATAATTTACCATGGTTATAACGACTCTTAATTTATAAAATAGGTTAATTAGCAAGATGTATCATTTCACATTATGCAAAGCAACTATTTAAATATTATGGAGAGGAGAACTAGCCAGATGTATCATTTTATGAAAATATTATGGATCATTATTAATGAAAACGAAATCGATTCTGCATGAACCATTATGCTGCCATTCATTTGCCTTCATTCTTCCGTTTCAATTGCACTACTACTTAAAGGCTCGTTTCCAATTTAACAAGACCCAATTTGCTGATTTGATGCTAATTGGTGGCATTGGAGCAACTCTTATACAAGTAATCCCAACCCCTCCTATATGCTCTTGTTCCACGGTTTATGTTATTACAAGGGACTATACATATATTCTAGTGACCAATTTTAATTTCTCTGTTATTGGTAACGGTTTGAATGCTTCAGCTGACTCTCATGCCCATAATAGTGCCTGCTCTATGAGAGGAGAAGCTGCTTTCAACTGGGCTGTTAGTCGGCTGCTTATGTGTATGCTCCGACCTCTCTTTTCTTACAAATTGCATCTAATGCTATGCTAGTTAGTATATCTTAAGAGCAATAGCATAAACAAAAAGAATAGGGTACTGAGTGTTCACAATACATGGCACTATGCAGATCTTGGTTTACAGCATATCGTGGTCGCCATGGGTAATTTTTCTTCAAAGACTAGATATTTGCCCATTTTCCCTCGAAAGAATCTTTCAAGAAAGTTGTAAATTTTGCAGGCTCCTTATGCCATAGCATTGTGCTCTGTTTTTGGAGTTTTTGTTCGCCCAAGTGTAAGTTTCTTAGCTTGAATTTGGCGCCACCAACTGGAAAATGCTTTGTGTTAATGTATACGGTTCAGTCCTGTGAATTAGCATGCTGATCAGTGATCGCTCGCATTGGACAGATATGTAGCATTGCATCCAAACAAGTTGGGCCCAGGGAACAGGTACGGCTTCTTTCACTTCTTATTTCCATTTTGTTCAGATGTAAATTGCTTTTGAACGGCGATAGATTTAATGTAAAGGGCTAGCCCTTCACAACACGGCGAATTAAGGTTCTAGTCCCTGCTGAAAGAGGTACCTACATTAATGCCTCGAACATGATTGCCTCCAATTGAAGGATACATGTGCTTTAGCCAAAAAAGTTTTTGTATCTAAAAATGATCAGCCACAACCCACATTGATACAGGGAATGGTTCAAGGATCTCTTTCAGGAATTACTTCCTTCGCCAACATCATTTCTCCATTAATTTTCAGTCCACTGACAGGTATAAGGTGCTCAATCCAAGGGCATACATAGTTCTTGAAAAAGGTACTAGAAACTGATAACCGTGTATTTATGCAGCCTTGTTCCTGTCCGAAAAAGCACCCTTTTATTTTCCTGGCTTCAGCATAATGTGCGCTGCTCTGGCAATGGTAAGATCATCAAACCACCTAAGGTTCCCAAATTCTGATGAGAACTAAATCCCTTGGTCATTGAAAATGAAACTAGGATCCAGCACATACATCTAATGATAAGGATTTCTCTGCCTGAGTCTAATGATCGCAGAACTATCTTTCCCAGGGCTCATCTGCTTGAGTGCTGTAGTTTCATCATCAAACCAATGGTTCATGGGATTTTGTTGGTCTTCTAACTAACATAATCTGGGATTGCAGATGATTGCTTTCATACAGAGCATAATGATCCGAGCTGTCCCTTCTGATGTTGGTGGCAAAGGTTGCAGGAACCCCTTAGTCTGAGAGGTGGATGAGTTTCGGATACAAGGTGCTTCATGTTGCTACAACAAAATTCTTGTTCAAGGATAATCTACCACTATAAGATAATTTTTGTAGGGAGCCTATTTGACTACTTGCTTGTAAATATTACAGGTTGAAATATCTAATTTGCATTTCACTGAGTTTTGATATTTTGTAGCAATGCATAGGGCACAGATTTTTTTTTTTTTGCACGTTTTGTTGTAGACTATATTGTTTAGACAAGAAATCAACCAAGCCCACATGACATTTAGAGGTGTTTGGATTAACTTTTTTAAATAACTTTATGTAATCCAATATAATGTAAAAAGGGTTTTATTGCATGAAAGTAATTTTTAAATTGATTCTGTGTATTTGACAAACACCACGGCATCAATCTCTTACTTAGCTCTTTCTTTTAACCTTGAAAATAACATTTTTTCAAGCAAGCATAGAAATCGGGGATTGCGGGAACATAGAAGTGACGTCATGTCAAACATTAAATAATTAGCTGATAAACTTTCATAGCATGAATAATAATATCTTCTGGACGTTGTCACGGAAGCCCGGAATTTAATGAACAAGGGGCTGGAAAGGAAGAGAACTACGAAGAATAGTGGTGTGGGGCGAAGCAAAAATAGTTGAACGGTTGGATAAAGTTTACTGTACTGACAGCACGTAGTAAAGCAGAGGTAATATTTAACTATTTTATTGTACATCATACAATTGATGATCATATGGTTTAATCTACCAGCCGCTAAACACATTACAAATAAGTCTCAGCCCCCAGGCAGAAGAAAGTTGAGACCTCATCAGATATACAGCCTAAACAATATACAAGGCACATAAACAGAATTCTATATTATCAGGATGAAAATATATGCTTCATGGGCAGACAATCCACCTCACTGAATTGGAAACATGTCATCATCGTTGTTATCCACGTCCAGATACCTAAATTTCGCATCACCCCCTCCATGTTCTTTATATTTAAAACTTGAATTCAGATAGCAATTAGTCTCCTGAAACAAGTTCAAGTTGTCCACAAGCTTATGGTACGCATTGCATTCACAACACTGACAAAAAATGAATAAAACAAAGTGGTTAATTTCCTTCCCACTGACATCAAAACTATCATATAGATGAAACCGTGTCAGCTCTTTTTTCACGTTCAACGTTACCATTAATCACAGATAAAAAGGTCAAAAAATCTAGATAGCTAACTGCTTATCAGCTAGTAGCAAAGTTTGCCAGACCTGGTATCAACGGGAAACACCCATATATCCTTTCATTGTTCAATCAATTTTTCCAAAGAGAAATTGATAAACAGTTTCAACACTCTCTCGAACAATATTAATTATTCCACAATACTTGTCAAATTCCAAAGGAAAAATACTGGACTAGCCAAAAGCTTACCTGAACAAAAACAGTACCGTCAGTATAAGCATGGGGATTAATAGCCCGTGTAGTTCTCTGCCCACAGATGGTACATGTAAAAGCTACAAGCATCCTTCGGCGAGGTGATTTCGTGAAGAGTGACCAAGGGAACGTGGATTTGTTTCCATTGTCAGATTTATTATCCTTCCCACCAGCCGGAACAGAAGGTCCTTCCATACCTGAATCTGTTGTCCATCCTCTTCCCGCCGCAGCACTCAGCACCAATCCCATCGCAGCGTCCTAGCCCACAAAATGTGATCACAAGTCAATTTTCTTTATACGACAGAGAATACGACCATTCTCCCTTTCGTTTAATTTTCCAATGAATATCGGAAGGAAGTGCGCTTAAGCTGAAATTTTGAGAGAGGAATAAAATACCTTTGAAAGAGGGGAAAGGGAGAGAGGATGATCACTGAGAACCGGAAGATTTTCGATCTTCTTCGAATCAAATTGGGGGCTTGAATCATTATCATCACCTGGAAACATGATCAGAACATGGTGAGGGAATATGAAGCATGTTCCTTAGTAATCGATCAAAATATAGAAAAGAGGGGAGGATAAATACGCTTGGAGGAAGCGCGACACTGGAGGTTCCTGGAGGTAAGGCATCTTCTTGGAGGAAAAAGGGAGAAGGGAGAAGAGGAAGACGCAATAGTTGCAGAGGAAGAGCTCGCCATGGTTTCCATAAACGGTGGGTCGATGGTTCTGTGGTAATACCGTCTGCTTTGCTTCGCGGAAAAATATCATAAATCTCGTTACGGTATCAAACGGGAGCCTTGCATCCTTTTATATGGATGTTTTGGCCCAACTCACTTTATGGGTTGGACCAACATTGTTCAGAGCACAACATCTAAAATTGAAATATTGTTGGATTTGTAGCCCAGCCTAGAAGTTAGTGAGAGAGAACTTGCTGATTGATGTTCAAACTTCGATTCTTGTCCCAGGAAAATAATAACGTTGTAGCTCTTTGCATAAATATTACTGTACTGATTATTATGGGTTGGATCTAATAGAATGGATTAATCCCTTATAAAGTAACAAATCAATGTTGGAATTCCTATTACAAAAATACTTACATTTAATATCTTGTACTGTTTCAAACAAAATTAAAAAAAAAATATTATCATCAATTATTGAAATAATTATTAATCAAATAATCCCGTTCAATAATTAAAATTCAAGTCACCCACCCAGTCAAATAAGTAAAACACAAACAATCAAATTAAATAGCCTACGAGGCATTATTCACGAGTTATGCTAAGTCATATAGTTTTGTTCACGCATTGGTCAAATAAATGACACGCTGCTTATTTAAATTAAGGTTTTCACTGCTACGTGACCAAAACTTGTGGAAATGCCGGAAAATGCATATGGAAAGCAGACACGCAAGAGATTGGAGTATCAACCGCGCCATGTCAATTACACCCCCCAACCGCGCAACAATATTGAGATGCTTCCCAAATATAGGATCACTGAATTATACATAGAATAAGTAGCATCTTGATATTTCATTACCAAAAAATGGTTATCAATTTTTATGATTTTTTTTATAGATAGTTATTTTAAAGTTGAGATGAGTTTGATGTCTATTAAGATGTTTATATTTGAAAAAATCATAAAAATTTGAAAACTCAACCATTTTTTCCCCCATAAAATACCAAAATATTGTCATTTTATGCAGAATCTAATGATCCAAAGAAATAAAAATACATTTGGGAAATGCTCCAAAATTTAGGGGCAACAAGGGGTGTGACATGGAGCAGCAATTACCCCCTTCCCAACACGTAAACGCTATTATGCATGTTTAGGAAGAACTTCTTCCCAACGGTGCACACAAATCAAGACAAAACCATCTCGAAATCCATAAAAACCATCTGGAATCTCGAAATTGGTTAATTCTTCTTGGACTCCGTAAATTCTTTTCAAAATCCGAAAATTCATTTCTCCTAACGGATTCCCAGACACACCCATTCTCAATCATCAGTTCAAGTAGGCGTTGCTATATTTTCAGCAAATCACCTCAATTTCTAATTCATGACAAGTTCCTTACCCGGGCCAGAGAATAAATACATGAACGTGTATGCACAAATATCGGAAATCATAAACACAATTAAAATGATCTAGAATAAATGTTAATAACACTTGCATGCAATATTATGCCTTGACACAAATGTGCAAGATTCCATTCCAAACAGTTGAAGTTAATCCTATGTTATATACAAGTGCATCCATTATTTTAAGAGGGCAGAGTTTTGATCCGGTGAGCTGTGACTCAATTGAACAAGTCCTCGTGGCTGGCAGTGTCACCACCACCGTCGTCATCAGAACCATCACTGTTAGCATTAAATGTCAGGATCAACTCTAGAAGCTGTTGACTTGCGTCTGAGTTTTCCCTGTCCCGCTCTGTGCTAGTCCTCTGTCTTGGAAGTGAAAGTAGTTGCAACATCAGATTTTGAGGAGGCCCTATCCGGTACGTCCAGCCCCTTGCCTTCGGTTTCTGTTGGACACACAAAATTATCATCAATACCATCA